>JAFIRS010001699.1:0-290000 GCA_018342105.1 Gonioctena quinquepunctata
GTTTATCCCCGGGGGACCTTTTATAATGGAAGTGTCATCCACCCCCCTCAACCACAGCTTTGGTTTTTTTCCCCTCCCCCATAGCCAATTTTTGGGGAACCCAAAATCTAGTATATGGGGGAATGTTGGGGAAAAGGGGGAAGATCCCATCGGGATGTCGATTGGGGAGAGAAGAACCCCCTTTTTTCCTGAAAAGTTTTCTAAAATTCCAAAAAATGCAGTAATTCCAATACGGGGGGGGAAGGTTCAAATGTGCTTTTACCTTTTTTCGATTTCCCCCTTTGATGATTTCCCCAAGGAATTCCCCTTAAGGGACATTGGGGGTTGACAAAAAAAGGATGAAACGATCTTCGGTCCGGCAAAAAGTTCAATCACAGATGTTGAATTGGGGACCAGAAGATCGTTTCATCATTTTCGACGTGGATATTTTTAAAAAAATATATCACCAGAAACAAAATAAAAAACCATTAACAATCCTTCAAAAAAATTTTTGGGGGGAAATTTTAAAAAATCCTTTTTAATTGGTCAATTTTCCCTTTAAAAATTGGGAATTTTTGACCCAAAAAAAAGTAATGAACAGATTAAAAAAATTCAGAAAAAATCCAAAATCGTAAAATGAGCGTTTTGGGGTTTAAAAAAAGGCAAAATTAAAAACACAACAATGCTGAACACCCAAAAAATTAATAAACTTTAAAAAAAAACAGTTAAAAATAAATTACATTGTTTTTTTTTTTTTTAAATTTAAAAAAAATAACATGTTCCCCCTTTTTTTTTAAAATCATGTTATTGAATTTTTTTCAAAAAGAAAAGGCCTTCACAATACTAAAGGGAAAAAAGCCCAAAAAACAATTTTTAAACCCAAAAAAATGTTTTCTGTGACACTTTTTTTAAAAAAAAGGTCTATTCTTTCCCCAATTTGCCTTGTGAAAAAAAAAAGATGTGGTCACTAAATAGTTTTAAAAAATTGTGTAAATTTTTGGGGAAAAAAAACTAAATTGAGAGGGGGAGAACATTGTGAATTAAACCATCGATAGAGAAAATATTTATTTATTTTCTTTCTTTTTATTTATTTTTTTAAATGTATCCGAGTTCTATGTTTTTTTTTTTTATTAAATTTTAAAAATTTTGTTTTTTAAAAGTAAATGAAGAAAAAAAATTGTTTTTTTTTAAAAGCGGGGTTTTTTTGTTAATTCGCATTTTTCAAAAACATCCATTGATCTTAAAACTTTTTTGTCGGATAAAAAATTAAAAAACAAAGAATTTTGCTGATAAAATTCGTTTCCAAAGGGGGAAAAGGGCCATTGCATCACTAACTGGGGAAGAAAAGAACCAAAAGACCAAAAATTTCCAAAAAGTGAATTTCTTAAAAAAAAAGTGTTCGACACTGTCGACCACCATTTAAACCCCAAAGATTTTTTAATACGATAAAGTGGAATACTTGATCATATCTGAAAGGATAGAAAGCAATCTGTCAAAATTGATGAAAACCATTTAGTTTCGAACAGGGGACGGTACTGGACCAATTCTATGTATCATATATCAAATACTAAATTTACCTTTAAAGAACCTTGACATAATAAACTTGGGATGTACAGTTATATTGTATACATCAAACAGCTGAGAAACCTAAAATATCATTGATTAGTTCAATCACAAGTTGCCAATCATAAATTGTGACAAAACAATCTTCATATCTATAACAAGCTACAAAAACAAAGTATTTCAGTATAACACTTTAGAGATAAATAATCAAAATGAAATGTACTGAGAAAATAAAATAGTTAGGGATACGTATAGATTGTCACCTTTATTGGAATCATCATGTTAATAACACTGTAAATACGATCAGAACCTTCGTAGGCCGCTTTAAATACCCTACTAAAATATTATTCCCCCACCATCTCAAAATGCTCTTTTTTTACTTTTTGTAGACTGCCGTATAGCTTTTGGAATTTAATGGGTGGCACGCGATTCCTAATTTAGAAAAAAATTAAATTTGACAAAAAATATTTCCTAAAATTATATTAAAGAAAGAATGAACTTTTCCCACGATAACCCTTTTTCTAAAGAAACTAGGACACTAGATGTTCAAAAAATCTTCTTTCTGAAACCAATGTGCTTTTTATATAAAAATAGGGAAACATATTGACTTTCTTTCACATAATTACCCAAAAAAGCTAAATATTCAAATAAAGTAAAATCTTCATTAGCGAATAAAACAGTGGGTACCAAATGTCTATAATTTTTGGGACTACGATTCATAAATATTCAAATAAGGTAAATTCTTCATTAGCGATTAAAACAGTGGGTTTTTTTTTTTTGTTCTGGTTCCCCACGAAAAGGATATCCTGTAATGTTCAGAGAACACTGGGAACCTAGGAAAGGGGGAGTTGGGGTCTTTAAATTTTAAGGGGGTTTATGCCTCGGGGAACACCTCCAGGGGAATGAGTTCCAAAGCCCGCGTTCGTTGGATGAACGAGTCTTTGGAAAGTGATGTCTCGCAGGTTCCAAATGACCAGAAGGGGTGGATGACCGAACTTGACGGGAATCTCGAAGAGACGCCAAAGCAGGAACGATTGTTGATATTTCCAGAAGAACATCGCCCATGAAAATATCTATAAAATAGAACAAATCCCAACTTTTTTTACGGGCCAGACAAGGAGGAGTTTGTAACGAGGCATCACCGACGAGAAATGCCCTTTTTTGGACAGAATCCAATAGCCCTTGTTTAGGTACCTCCCCAAATGGAACAGTATTCCAGGACAGGTCGGATCTGTGCCTTATAGATCATAAAACAGCGACTGGGGTGAAAAGCCTTGGCACGAAAAGAAAACCGTTTTGGGATGCACTTTTTGGGAAATGGACCCACGTGATTTTCCCAGGAAAGGTTATTGCTGAAGTAATCCAAGCACATTGGATGGCTTAGTGGTATGGTTACCCACAAAGTTATGTTAGGAAGTGGATCGGCTTTTCAGAGAAAAGACATGCTTGTTTTTGTTTGCATTGAATTCTACCAAGTTATTAGATCCCCATTCGAAATTGTTGCCAAGTCCTATTTTATATTATTAAATTTCTTCCTCGTTCATTTCTGGTTTCACGGGCATATAGGGGCCCTGGAAAGAGAAAAGCGGATGGAGGGTACCCGGCAAAAGCTGTGTATGGACATGAAGTTGCTTTCAACAGGCGTTGATGTGGTGAAATAGGTTGGGGAGAATGGATCCCCGGAACACCAGCATTTATGAGGAGTGTCAGAGAAATTCCCGACCACCATGGAAGACCTGTTTGAGAGAAAAATTACAAGCAGAGAACACAGCTGAGGGGCAACTAAGACGGAAGTTTGGGAGGAGCCCTGGTAAACCGACGACCCTGAGATATCTAAGCCACAGCTAAAGTTTCTCCATCTTTTCAATAGATAGCCCATATATGTAGACGAAGGAGCAGGTACAGTTGATTCCCGATGGCGGAAGCCATATTGCCATCGTTGACAATCCTGAGTCTTCCAGATATTTCATGAGCTCGATGTTGATGGCTTTTTCCTGACCTTTAAAAATAGATAGCGGCAAGGTCAGTGTAGGTAGGGCCTTTTCCTTTTTTTTTAGGGACCTGTACTCTTGCAATTTCAATTGGACGGAAATACCCCAAATTTAAGAGTGGTTGAACAACTTGCAAAAGAACAGGTGGCGGGGGCAATTTCTTGGGAACAATCGGCGGGATTCCGCGATCCACAGGCTTTTTGGTGTTGGACCCAGCAAAATCTTCTGAATACGTTGGCGAAAGGTGATCTCGGGAGTGACTGCAATAGGTGTAATGTTCGGGGGTTGTTTTCCCGATGAATCCAGAGTAATTTCCGTAGGTGCGCAAAGATTTGGCTTTTCCCGGGCACGTTGCTATGTTCCATTTCTTTGGTTAGGGGAGGGGCGAAGTGAAATTCTCCCAACTTTGAAAGACCAAAAGAACGGGATCCGTTAGGGACATTCAGCAAGTTTTGATCTTATTTTGGCTTTTGGGCATCTTTTGAGCATTCTATTGTCCTTTACATATGCCTCTAGCCTGAATATGCCCTTGGTCTCAGGGCCCGGATTTTTAGCCATCGATGGTATGCTGCCTGTTTGGAAGCCACAGCTCTAGAGCAGTTTTGTTAAACCAGGTCTTATCGGATATGTTCTTCGGTATTCTTGAAAAGTTTGATCCCCAACATGATGATTCCAGAAATTTTCGCCATCGTGTTGGACCACAAAGAGAAACAAACTCTTCCATGGAAACGCTGAGAAAAAAACGGACCTTCCCAGTCGGCGAATTGTACCCAAATGAGACGGGGTGGTATTGTGCAGCCGATGGTAAATGGAAAGAGCATGTTGTGGAGATGAGGGTGTGGTCAGAGTTTCCGGGGCACAAACTTCATTCTAAGGGTGTTGGGGTGGGGAAAAAAAGTCAGTGTATTGAGACGGTTGTTGACATCAGGATGGGGTTTAGCCGACCAGTTGTTCAACCATGAGTGATGGCGAAGGCCTCGGCTTGACGACCGCATCATCTGTTTTGTTAGAGAATTTGGCCAGGCAGCGATTAAAAATTCCCATGATTATGGTTTCAGCTGTTGGATGGTTCTTGAATTAGTCCAGTTTGGGATAAAAACTCAAAGGGTCGTTATAAAGGTTCATTGGGGGATAGATAAAGGCAGCGAGGAACTTAGTCAGTTTGGTATCAGATAGGAACCACATCACATCAAAGTCTTTTGGTTCCAAACCTCTTCAGTGGCATGAAAAAGGTTACCCGGCGAAAGGCAAACCCATCTTTGAACCTGAACGGTGGGTTCGAACCAGGACAAAGCATATGGACCTTGTTGGTGGACGAGGTTTACTTGTGTTTCTTTAGAGCCAGAATATCCGTTTTTTCCGCCAGGGAGGTGGATTTATGTTCTTGTTGAGTCCGGGATTTGCAAATTAATTTTTAAGGAGTCCCTGAGCCTCTCGCCCGAAACGAATGGAGGTTTTTCCCGGGTGACTCTAGGAGATTCATCTTACTATTGTTCATCATTATTACTATTACCTGAAAATAAAGAAAAGGGAATTGGGGAAAAGGAAAGAGGGAGACCGGAAAGTATCGACCGAACACTGAAACATGGAATGGTCCATTTCACAGCACACAAAGTCGATATGGTGGTATTTCACCGGGCGATGAGACCATCTTCCACCTACGGTTATCCTTTTAGTCGCCTCTTACGACAGGCAGGATTCACCATGGGGCTATTCTAAAGCCGACCCCATACGACCCAACCCCAACCGACCAAATGTATATCATTTTTAGGACCACGATTTATAAATATTATTTCAGAAAGGTCCCTTTTAACATCTCCAATTCCGAAGCATATTATATGAATAAGGTTAAGTCATTCCTACTAAGTAATCAAAGACAACTTATTCATAACTCCATCAACTAAAAAAAAAATTACCATTTCCTGCGACCCCGTATTAACGAGTCTGTTTAATCTACACAAAATCGATCGGTAATAACCCCTATTAACGTTCAATTTATCTATTAATGCATAATTTTGATATATGCAGCGAAACATACACCGAAATCGACCATTAATAACCTATTAATGGTCGATTTCTCTATTAATGCATAGGCAACTAAACATACACGAATTCAAATACTATTCAAATATTTCCTTCGCTCTCTCAAATTTATGTATTTTAAATTCCAAATATTGTAAGTTTTCTCCTGGTTGAAACAAAAGGAAATCGAAAATTTTACGTTGACCCCAGGAACGAGGTCGACGGAATTTTTTTGTAATCAACTCATATATTCTGAAACTGTTATTGTCAAAATCACACAGATACGGTTCAAATTTACTATTCGACCAAAATATTTAATAAGCAATTATATTTTATAATCAATTTAAAATACCATCAAAACAGACACTCAGCCAAAATACCTATCACACCTACTGCACACGAAAACGGCATCTTCACACAATCCCAGTTGTACATAAGTCGGTTTCAAAAAATCATATTCGTATAATTCGCTACCTGACACCGTCAAAACATGGAATGGCCTACTACCATTAAAAAAGAATTAAAAAAACATATCTTCAATAAACCCAGGGAAATGACTAAAATCTTAACAGAGAACACATAATATTTCGTGTGACTAATGACTAACTATACCTCTTATCAACTATTATTATTATAATTATTAATCAACAAAATACTTATAAACGTAACACAATTTTAACATGCACTCATTCTTGTTTATACATACTGTGAATTACAATATTTATTTTTATTCTATGTTCTACAAATACCTAGAACAAATGAGTCCTACATGTCCTCTATACATATATGTAAAAGTCCTACTTATGTTTATTTCTCGAAACAAGTATTAATTTACTTATCGAGTATCATTTATTGTTAAACTATATGAATCCTTAGAATAGATATAATCTAATTTTAAACAAAGACACATATTTCATCCATTTTATATTTACTATATCTTAGAACCTTGTACATTATTATTATTATTGTTAACAATAAATGAATTTATTATTATTATTATATATTAAAATGGCGATTAATAATTTCGAACATAAACTCGATCGCTTCGCTCTCGCGTTAAAATATCTCTCTATCATTAATCGCCACCATTAACACACTAGCTGATTAATTAACTATTAATACTATAATCCAGGATCATCCTATGCTCTCTATTCCCAGTCCTCTACTACTGTTCAATATGCCAAGATAATTATATGTCCCCTTCTCAGTTCTCTTCGCTATGTAAGCATTTTTTTTTCTGGTTCAATGGCTTATGTATACGCATGTAATAAATATGTATTTGTATGTGGGCATTCAATATGTATGTGTCTTATTAAAAATTATAATACTTTGTTATGATTTGGTGGTAAGGGTCGCATCTTCCATACATGAATGAATAAATGGGATATAACACGGACAGCGAAAGCTTTTTTTCTCTTCGTTTGTTTGTGTCAGAGTACCATTAATATTATGTCGAATTAGTATTATGATCATTAACTATTGTAGGTATTCCTGATCCAAATGATTATTATTATGATTATTATTTGCAGTGTTGTTCTGAAGTAACCAATCACAATAAACTTATCTTCGATTTCCATCATTTTCATACAAATGCTGGTTCACACAATACTCAAACGACCTGTACCTATGCTTTTTATTACAAGCTTTTATTTAACTTCCTTCGTTCCATGTTTGGAGCACTTGCCGACATCCGACTGAAATTTGTTAATTCCGGTGACAAGGCAGATAAAAAACAAAATGGCGGCTCCAAGATGGCGGACGAGTTTTGTGATTATGGTACGATTCGATTCAAAATTGTTATGTGGAGGTTTTTGGGGACGAAGATTGTGATTTTTTTGTCCAAATTCAAAATTTTGAAATGGCGGCTCCAAGATGGCGGACCAGTTTTGTGATTATGGTGCGATTCAATTCAAAATTGGTATGTGGGAGTTTTTGGGGTTGAAGATTATGGATTTGTATTCAAAATTCATAAATTTAATGTGGCGGCTCCAAAATGGCGGAGGAGTTTTGTGATTATGGTCCGATTCTATCAAAAATTTGTATGTGGGGGTTTTCGGAGTCGGAGATTATGAATTTTGAAATTGAAATGGGGGCTCATGGAATGATTGTTATAAAAAAACAAAATGGCGCTCCAAGGTGGCGGACGAGATTTGGGTTTATGATACGACTCGATTCAAAATTTGTATATGGGGGTTTTCAGTCGAATATTATGAATTGTTTTTCAAAATGAATTAAATAAAAATGACGGCTCCAAGATGGCCGATGATCTCTGTGTTCATGGTCCGATTCAATTCAAAATTAGTATGTGGGGTTTTCGGGGTCGGAGATTATGAATTTTTATCAAAATTCACAAATTCAAGATGGCGGACGAGTTTTGTAATTATGGCCGGATTCGATACAAAATTGGTATGTCGGGGTTTTTGGGGTCGGAGATTATTAATATAGTAGATTATTGATTTTTAGTTGAAATTCATAAATTGAAGATGGCAGCTGCAAGATGGCAGATGAGTTAATCTTTAGATGGTTTCCTCATTGAAGAACTAGATAGCTCAGAACTCACAGGAAAAAGGCCTCTCAATAATGATGCTTTAACAAAAATGCAAGACGTACTTAAAAAAAGCACAAAATGAAATAATTGATAAAAAACCTTTTTAAAGGCAAGGTTTTATTCAAATGCACTGAAAAGTAAAAAATAATTGCTTTGGATGTGTGACGTAGGTTATTCCGTAAGTTATAGATTCAAAAGCTTGACGCTTTTGAATTCGAACTAAAAACTTTGCGCGACACCTCATCAATGATAAAAGTTTCATGGTTGGGAGTTTCTTGTCTGAGTTGTTTCCCCACAACGGGGAAATATTGAAAACATGGATGATGTCTGTTGGGATACCTTTCAGCATACAAACTTGCTGCGTTCCTCGAATGTTTCTTGCATTCGCCATAAATGAATAGCATGTCCACTTTTCCATCCCTTGCATTCATGTTTGTTGAAAAATTCAATGATCTGAAGCACACCAGGTATACGAACTCATATATTGGGTGTTCCATTTTAAAATCCAATGTTGGGGTCGTTTCCGGTGAAACCGGAAGTGATGGGAGGGTATGAAATATTGAAAAATATTCCAATTCTTGAATCCAACACCCCTGCCAAGTTTGGGTGTCATACCCTCGGAACTCTGGAAACCATGGCTTGTCTGAAGAATACCTTGACACACAGAAGATGCGATAAAATGGTGGTAGTTACTTAATAAAATTTATTTCACTCTTGAACGTTAAAAAAAACTTGTCGCACATAATACTGTCCCCACTGCGTGTGGTAATTGGAGGAGAGAAGATTCTTAAAAATGTAAAGTAGAAATGTCGGTTAAGGTAGTTCCGCCACGAGACAGTTGAATTAGGAAATTATTTTCGACGGAATCGAAAAATTTCAAGGGACTTTTCGTTTTAAAACGCGAAAAAAAAATTTTTTTTGAAGGGATGCACTTGCCCCCCCACTCGACTCTAGAAAATTTCTTCGTTATAGAAAGTCGGCGACTCAAAAAATTAATGTCCCCGAAAAGAGCAGCAAAAAAAAATAATTTCAGACCTGGGCCCCCCCCTCACTAGAAATCATACGTCATGGGAAAAAATTATCGTTTTTCGTTTTTGTAGAACTCTTTTTGAACTTTTTTTTTTGGGGGGGTATCGTTAAAATCGATGGGGTCAACTAGCAGAAGGAGTTTTTTTTTCGCGTTCAGACCCTCAAATGGTCCGCCGTCCTTCTTTAAAAAGTCCCCTGGCACAATCCGCATTTCTCTACGACCCCCTCCCCCCCTTTAGGCTGTGTGCTTCCCCGTGGACTATTTTGAATAACGAGAGTAATTTTGATTATATCTGTCAAACTAGATGGTCAATCCCTTTGATTTTTCTTCACAATATCTGTGATATCCTGCTCTAGCTTCTTCTCGTTTTTCATAAACTTCTTAATTTTAGTACTAACGGTAGAATTAATAATGTGCGCTTCCCCGTGGACTATTTTGAATAACGAGAGTAGTTTTGATTATATCTGTCAAACTAGATGGTCAATCACTTTGATTTTTTTCACAATATCTGTGATATCCTGCTCTAGCTCCTCCTCGTTTTCCATAAACTTCTTGATTTTAGTACTAACGGTAGAATTAATAATGTGCGCTTCCCCGTGGACTATTTTGCATAACGAGAGTAGTTTTGATTATATCTGTCAAACTAGATGGTCAATCATTTTGATTTTTCTACACAATATCTGTGATATCCTGCTCTAGCTCCTCTCCGTTTTTCATAAACTTCTTAATTTTAGTACTAACGGTAGAATTAATAATGTGCGCTTCCCCGTGGACTATTTTGAATAACGAGAGTAGTTTTGATTATATCTGTTAAACTAGATGGTCAATCACTTTGTTTTTTTTTTCACAATTTCTGTGATATCCTGCTCTAGCTCCCCCTCGTTTTTCATAAACTTCTTAATTTTAGTACAAACGGTAGAATTAATAATGTGATGTTTGCCTTTGCATGGTCCATATGTTACGTGTTAATTGAGTCAACTTCAATGGAGGACTTCGGCTAAGGTTCAGTGATACCACAACAAAAATTTTGGCCTTAAATCTACTGACACATTTTTTGGCTATTTTTGATAATTTTAAGATAAAGTACACCTTCTGATACCCCAAACCAATATTAAAAAGGTGCGGAATTGTTGAATTATTCAGTTATTTCATAAAACACAAATGTTTAGGGAATTTGTATTCTTATAGTGATTATTTTTTCCTGGAAGGCGCCAAATTCAAAACTATAACATGAATAACTCGTACGTCGTACGACTTTCCACTGTCAAATTCGTCCTATGGATATTAGAAAAAAAATATATTTGACTGAGCAGTGTTGTGAAAATTGTTTAATAAACTTTTGGTATCTACCTATTAGTTTTAATTTACGTTAAAATGGTTGATCGCTGTTATAAAAATTGAAAAGTGACTTCAGAAAGCGTTATAAAGAGCGAGTTTTTTCCCTTTCCCAAACCAAAAAGAGATTTGGTAAAATGTCTCAAGTGGATTGAACTCTGTGGAAATGAAAACCTCCTTCATCAAAAATAAACAGGAATGCTCATGTTTGAAGCCTACATTTTGAGGATGAATGCAAGAAGAACCAGTACCATTTTCCAATCTGCAAGTGTGCGAAAATGTGGCTGAAGGAGAAATTATGGTGTGACTGGTGAAATCTCAATAGACAGTGTGGAACAGAGCAATTTCAACTAATAACTCCCAACCCCTGATGACTTGAGCAACATCACTGCATAGAGATGAAGAGTCTTATGCGCAGACTTTGGAATGTGCTCCGATGGCAAACATATTTTCATATAATAATTTGAAAAAGAATTCAAAACATTTCAAATATTTCACAGGACTTTTGAGGCACTCTATACTCTTTTAGATGAAAATATTATGGACAAGCTTGTATATATCCTTATAAAAATTATGAAATGAAAGGAAAGAAAGCAAAGTCAAAAATTGAGCAATCGGGATAAATTAGCGTTAACGTTAGTGCGAATCAAAAGGGGATTCACATTAGATGAGTTATCATTTTTCTGCAATTTGAGTAGAAACTATGTCTCCGTCACTACATCATATACTTGGATACAGTTTATGTTTTTTAAGATAGAAGGAATGAAAAAAAATATATTTTCCAGTGCCAGAGATATTAAAGACGTTCCTAAATGTTCCAGAAATTTTTCTGGCGACAGTATTACTTTTGTTATAGATGCCACAGAGTTGTTGATGGAAATGCCTATTAGAAATTTCAGGCAACAAGGAAATACCTTTTCTTATTATAAACATAGTAATACAATTGAATTTCTTGTTGCAATTTCAGTAACTGGTGCAGTGATATACTATGGTGAGGGTTATGAGGGCTTTATTTCAGAAAGATATTTATTTGAAAAGAGCGATATTAGACAGTTGTTGATGGAAAATGATGTTATTTTAGCTGATAGATGAGGTTTCATAATCAGGGATTTGTTAGATGAAATGGGAATTAAATTATATATCCCACCTTTTATGATGGGAGGCAACAACGGACAGCCGAAGAAGAAATAATAACTAAAAAATTGCCAAAGCAAGAATTTATGTTGAAAGGCTATCTATCTAATTAAATCATATAAGATGTTTTCAAAGAAATATCCCATATTACTAATGCCCATTATTTCGAATATTTTTGCTATTGTTTGCTTTTTAGTAAATTCGTAATTTGAAATAAAAAATCCATTAGTATCTTGAACGCTATATTTGAAATGAGAGTTTAAACAAAACGTGTTGGTTTTTTATTCAAGAGGTACTAGAAAGGACCCTTAATCACTAAAAATGGAATTGCACACCACTTGTAGACATTCTAAACTTTCCAGCGGTTCACACCATTATTAACACAAGAAAAAATATTCTATCTGAATATCATGAAGTCTGAAACTTTGCAGACACTATTGACATGCAATAGGGAGCAAAGGACCAAACGAATATTTTTAATGTTTTTGACAAAAATGATCTATAAATGACATATTTTGCCATATATAAAAGTGTGTTAGAAACGTCAATGTTCTAATTGCTGCCGAACATTTTTTTTTCAAGAACTGTAGCGAAATGGCATATAATAACTAGCAGGCAATATATCAATGAGCAACAGGTTAAGGTTATTCCTTATTTGGTTTTTCGCTTTAGCTTAACTTTTCACATTTTACTAGCATACTTAATTTTTTGTTTAGTTTTTTTATATTTAGTTTTAAATAAACTTATTATTTCTGCTTTTGTTTTCCCTTTCGTAACTTTTTTCGAAAATATATAAATATCCATATTTTCCTTACATTATTCCTTTCATAATTTTTATAAGGGTACACAAGCTTGTCCATAATATTTTCATCTAAAAGAGTATAGAGTGTGCCTCAAAATGCCAGAATTCAAGTCGTGTGAAATATTTGAAATGTTTTGAATTATTTTTCAAATTATTATATTAAAATATGTTTGCCTTCGGAGCACATTCCAAAGTCTGCCTATAAGACTCTAAGTAGGAGATTTCTTCATCATTAGCTGTGGTGGGGTATCAGAAAGATGTTGAGAGTTTTCAGTTGAAATGTCTTCATCATTAGCAGTGATGGTGCTCGAGTCAACAGGGGTTTCAAAAAGATGTTGGGAGTTATTAGTTGAAATTATTTCTGCGTTGCTCTGTTCCACATGTCTATTGAGATTTCACCAGTTTCACACACCATAATTTATCCTTCAGCCACATTTTCGCACACTTGCAGATTGGAAAATGGTACTGGTTCATTTTTGCGTTTATCCTCAAAATGTAGGCTACAAACATAAGTATTTCTACTTATTTTTTATGGAAGGAGGTTTTCATTTCCACAGAGTTCAATCCACTTGAGACATTTTACCAAATCTCTTTTTGGTTTGGGAAAGGGAAAAAACTTCACTCGCTGTTTATAACGCTTTCTGGAGTCACTTTTACAATTTTTATAACTACAGCGATAAACCATTTAACGTAAATAAAAACTAATAGGTAGATAACAAAAGTCTATTAAACAATTTTTACAACACTGCTCAGTCAGATATTCATTTTTTTCTAATATCCATATGCGAATTTGACAATGGAAAGTCGTACGAGATATTAATGTTATTGTTTTGAATTTGGCACCTTCCAGGAAAAAATAATCACTATAAAAATACAAATTCCCTAAACATTTGTGTTTTATGAAATATCTGAATAATTCAACAATTCCGCATCTTTTTAATATTGGTTTGGGGTATCAGAAGGTGTACTTTATCTTAAAATTATCAAAAATAGCCAAAAAATGTGTCAGTAGATTTAAGGCCAAAAATTTTGTTGTGGTATCACTGAACCTTAGCCGAAGTCCTCCATTATATATATATATATATATACCTCGGGTTCGGGATGGTGAAGCTTGTTAAAATTTCAAAGAGGTGTTGTTCACATGTTGAACAATACATATGCCAAATTTTAATAGTTTCCTAATTCGACTGTCTCGTGGCGGTACTACCTTAAGCAATTCGGAAATGGAAAAATTAAAGGATTCTTTCAAAAAAAGTATTCTTATAACTATCGAAAGCTGTCGAAATATTATTCATAATGATGATACACTGAAGAAATAATCCAACGCATTCATAGTTTCTCGGAGCTTATCGTGATTCTAGAAACGTATTAACATAAACATCATAAATTATTTTCGAATATTGTGAAATTCGTTGAGGCTACCTCTTTATTATTCAGATTAGGGAAAGTGATCTATTTAACGGAATAACTTTCCAAAACAATTATACGTTACCGAAATTCAATGAAGAATTGAAGATATTTTGGAATGTTTTCGAATTATGAATATCCACGCTGTATACAGGGTGTAACAAAAGTACGTTAAAATATTCAAGTGACGTATCACCGAGACAAATTTAAGAAAAAAAGTCTATATAAACTTGTGTCCGGAAATGCTTCGTTTCGTGTTCGTTTCGTGTTGAAATTGAATTTTTTTGTTCGCTTTTTAAAAATAACTTTTGCAAAAAATAAGTTATTTTCACGAAATTTGGGACATGGGGTTTTTTTGACGTGGGAAATCATAATTTCATTTTAATTTTCATGTAACATCTAGAGGGCGCTGCGTACGCTGTCATTATTTATTTCAAATTGCCCTAACATTTTTGACAGTAAACTTTTGGTACTTTTCATGAAAAAACCTTATTTCCACACCTTTTCCAAGTAAAAAAGGTACATTTCCTCAACAACGCTGGAGGTGATCGTTTTCGAGATATTTACAATTTTCTATATCGATGCATGTTACTTAGCTCCTAGGGCGCTAAGTGAAGTTGCTGAGAACATTATAAAAACTAGGTATGTGGTAGGTCTCGTCAAAATAAACTACTTTTTTCCTATGAAATGTTTATCGAAAAATGATTTGTTTTCGAGATACACATTGTTGAAATTTTTCAAAACATGGTTGGTTTTTGTCATAAGGTTTTTGCAATTTTAGTTATTTTCATCAAACTTTAAACACAGACTTTTTTCAAACTGAGCATTATCAAACTGCTTAATCAATCCAAATTAAAGAAAATTGTCAAGTTTAATTATTCAATTAGAAAGTGCTACATTTCGAAGTAAAAAATTCGGAGAAGTACTATGTTATTTATTAGGTAATTAAACATATAAAAATTGAACGAAACAACTATTTCAACAGCTGTTCAAAGTGACGACCCCCAACAGTAATACAAGCTTCTGCTCTTCTCATCATAGAATTCCGCACCCGTTGAAAAATGCCGGGAGTGTTTCTTATCGTTTCGCAGCAAGTTATGATGCGATCCCTTAACATTTCCTCGTTTTCAATGGGACTAGCATAAACTAGTGATTTTAGGTGTCCCCAAAAGAAAAAATCGACCGGATTGAGGTCCGGTAACCTCGGGGGCCAATGCTGAGTGCTTCCTCTTCCTATCCATCGTTGGGGATATGCTACGTCTAAGAAATTTCTTGCTATCAGACTAAAATGAGCAGGGGCTCCATCGTGCATAAACCAAGAGTGATTTTTATTGGATGGGGATTAAGAGGAACTCAATATTATTCGAATATATTGAAAAGTAGAAAGGAGCTATCAGACTAGCGACTTTTTCACGTTGAAATTTCAGGTGGCAGGTTTGCAGGTGGCGGCAGGGTTTTTTAAAAGTGATTTTCACCAATTTCAACACTGATACGAAGGGTAGAAGGGCCAACAACAAAATATTTTTCAAGAACATATGAAATTACCACTTTGAAGTGACAATTGCCACTTTGAACTGACAATTTTCATTTTTAAAAACATTTGGAATTGCCACTTTGAACTGACAATTGCCACTTTGAACTGACAATTGTCACTTTCAAAAACTTTTGGAATTGC
Source organism: Gonioctena quinquepunctata (assembly GCA_018342105.1). Taxonomy (NCBI): domain Eukaryota; kingdom Metazoa; phylum Arthropoda; class Insecta; order Coleoptera; family Chrysomelidae; genus Gonioctena; species Gonioctena quinquepunctata. The sequence continues at coordinate 15,487 of JAFIRS010001699.1, forward strand.
ACTTAAAAGTGACAATTGTCACTTTCACAAACATTTGGAATGGCCACTTCAAAGTGGCAATTGTTTTTGAAAAAAAAAGTTTTGTCAGCACTTCTACGCCTTCGTACTTGTGTACTGCAACATATCAAATGAGAATGGTCAAATACTCTTGTTACTGTATTTCCAAAAAATTAAATATTATCTCGGATTTCATAAGTTAAACAACAGAATTTCCATCCAATCATGTTTGAATTTTTTTCGCTATTTTAGTCATTTTTTTTAAACCGACATATTCATTCATACCTTTTAGAAAGGTTATCAAAAGTAAGTAAAGGAATGTAAATTTTTGTTTTGATCAATGAATATTACTTTTTTTCAAAGTTGCTCTAATAATAAATGTAATTGAGATCAATATTATAGATCTCACTATAGTAGCATTTGGTCAAATAATGCCGAAGCGACGGTAGATTATTGGGAGGTCGTTAGGGCTCTATAGCCTTTCACATAGAGCCATTTCTTAAGCTGAGTACGTCTTTTCGAAGCTCCCCGGTTTGCCGTAATTCGGCAGAACTCCTAGCCGGTTATATGCGGAAAACATTAATTTTTGGAGGTTCATTTGTGTCACACGATTCTCGGAACTACGTTCAGTGTGTGGAAACCTAAGTAGCATATTTTAGTAAGTTCAGTGATCCAATAAAAAAATATTGAGGAGGTTGAACGATTGAAAATTACTGTAGTTTTCTAGACACCAATGTCATTAAAACTCCTAACAACGTGTTGAAAGTAGATTGGTATCACAAACCAACTTTTTCAGTGAGGCTTCTTAACTATTTTGCACATCATAATTTTCAACATAAAATAAACATCATTAAGAATCTAAAAATAAGAGCGCTCAAAATTTCAAACCCTGAATATCTACAAAAATCTTGAACAAACAAACGAATTCCAATAAAAAACAATTACCCTCCATCACTAATCAAAAAAATTTCCAGGATAACCTTTAACAAAACCAATAATTTGACAAGAAAATATACAAAATACCGTATATAGAAATCTCTCTGAAAAACACCGTTGGCAAAAAGTTTTATTCACGCCAAAAAACAAAAACCCCCACTAATCTACAATCAAACATCGTCTATAAAATCAACTGTTATAATTGTACAAAATGCTATGTTGGTCAAACAGGCCGATATGTAAAAAAACGTTACTGGAAAAAATGGTCATCATTTTGACTTCGTAAACCCCATCATCCTTGATAAAAAACCTTACCTGTCAAAAAGACTTGTTAGCGAAATGATCGAAATTGTCCACCAAGACAGCGTCAATACCAGAAAAGACATGGGATTGAACACGTCCTATTTCAACTTGATAAGTCAGATTCTCAAATGATTTGTTATCGTTTTTTACCACAATTGATTTTTTCCATTGATACAAGAACTATATGGTTCACGGATATTTTTTGAATTGTATCTCAGTATTCGTTTGTCTCGTACTTGATGTTAAACCTGTTGTCCTTGAAAGTGTTTTTCGTTGATCTAGAATGTATGTTTGTATTTTTTTTTTTTTCATCCAACTCGAAAAAACAAATTTTTGGTGAGTCTTTCCTTTTCACCCGGCTGCGCGACTCAAAGGAGGGTAATGTGTTTATCATGTTGTATGTTTGTTCCTTTGTGGCGCTCTGCAAACGCTTCGAACAATTTTGATGTTCTTACGTCAATCGAATTGTCTCATTCTTGCGAGTGTCACTAAAGGCAGTAATCAGAATTCAATATGGCTACAACCAGACGCCATATTGTGAATGAAGACATGACAGTAACAATCAAAATTCAATATGGCGACAACCAGAGCCATATTGTGAAAAAGTTATAACAGCGTATAGCTTGGTACATTAGTAATTGGTTAATTTGCTCGTTAGTTGGTTTATTTCGGTTTCGTTACATTTTTAATACACTATCGCTTAAATATTTCAATAGAAACTTAATTAAGTTCAGTCAAACTCGGCTATAGCGAACGGCTTGATTATAGAAAAGGTTCGCTATAAAGGGTGTTCGCTATGAAGGAAACATGCAGCACATGCATCCTGGTAGATTTTTTTTCGCATAAATTGAAGACACTGTCAATTTTTTTAGACCATAATCCCGACAAATTTGTGCATTTGCGCACCCACTGTCAAATTTTCTAATCATTTTCAGCTCAACCGACAATGTAATAGCCTTCCTGCATGCTTTTGTAGTATAATGGTACAATGCAGTTGAACACGTACTAACACTACGGGGAATCCCACCGGTCGACTGCGGTCGTAAAATTTCGCAAATTATCGGCACTTGATTGAACAATCTTTCCTCGGTAGTTCGTTATAACCGAGTTTGACTGTATCTTGTTAGTAACTGAAATTATCCATCTACTTTGTTGTTGTAGTATATTCATTCGTTATTAGTTAAATCGTTCATGTACTTTTCAAGTAAATGATTCAGTACAGATGGTGAGAGTTTGTATCTATTTGTTGTATACCTTAGTATTATATACACACAATGTTACGAGTTCGAAAACATGTTCAAATCTTTCTCGTAAAACAAAAAAAGCCCGACAAGAAAGTGCACATCGCGAAACTCAATCTCCGGCATCGCGACAGAAAAGATTGCAACACGTTAGAGATCAAATTCGTCTAAGTTACAATAGCCAATCACCCTCAAAAAATTGACCGTCTTATAATCCTAACTAAAAAGTGTAAAATAAAAAAAGTAAATTCAAATAATGACTTTAGATTATTACCGTCTTATAATCCCAACTAAAAAATTTAAAATAAAAAAGTTAAATAAAAACCTGACTGCGTAAAAAGAGTACTCTAAAAAAGATGGAAATAAAATGACCAGAAAATATTGTCAGAAAATTATGTTTTAAGAGGTTAACTATTAAACTTAATACTGTAAACAATCTCACGCAGTCGGATGCAATAATTCATTGTTAAATTAAAGAAGATGCCTTCGACTGCGTGAGATTGTTTACAGTATTAAGTTTATTAGTTAACCTCTCAAAACATAATTTTATGACAATATTTTCTGGTCATCTTGTTTCCATCTCTTTTGAAGTACAATTTTAACGCAGTCGGGTTTTTTGATTTTTTTAATTAACTTTTGTATTTAATAATCATTTTACTGTGAAATGTTCCAAACTGTGGCCAAATTTTCTTTATTTTTACTATTTCTTAAACCTTCAACTTACAAAACCTCATTGTTACGTGCCCTGAAGATGATTTTATTAAAATTCGAAACGTTGGCAAGGAAAACAAAATTGATCCAAATCCCAAGAAACCCCCTCAATATTCTAAGTAGCATACCCTACCGTTGAATCGGTACTGTTAGATAATAGAATACGAAGGGGGACAGTTTCGATGGAATGAATGGAAATAACTGAAGTGCAAGAGAGTTGCTTCTCCACTGTAAGTTGGATGAACTCTGCCTTTTTCGAGATATTTTGTTGAATATATCTGTTGTATTTCATTAACACTGTAACTATTTCCTGGTTATTATATAATATATTATTATCATCCTCATATATACTAAACGACGAAGTTCACATCTGAAGTTCAATTAATACAGCTATATTTTTCAATGCAATTAACCTTCTCACCAAATTATTTGGACATTGTGTCAGTTTTTTTTCCACAATGAATCTTCAGAATGGTTAATGTTAATTACCAATAATTCAGCGATTAGATCGATTAGGAAGTGGAACAATGTATATCTGTGTAGAAAGGAAACCATTGCTTTTGTACAGTAAACTAATCGTTAAAAATTGCTTCAACAGTTAGATTTCTTAGGCATTCTAATATATTCCGAATTGGTATGAAACAAAAAACCATAAATAGCTTCATGAATAATTTATCAAGTAAGAGAATAATGATTTGTACCATTCATTATTCGATGATTTCATCATCAAAGTTTGCATATTTTTCAACTTCGTAAGTAACATAAATGTCGACACAAATCTTTTAAGGAGTTTTGATTCTACCACTTATGATCAAAATTCCTGTTCTGTTGTGTTCTAACAAATAAACATGGGACTAAAAATTAATAATAATAATAATTAATTCATTATTTACTAGAATTGAGTAATTAAAGCATATTAAATGAATCGAAATCATTCGGAAATAATAGGGAACAAATAATAATGCCAAATGAAGTAGTAGTAATAAAGCGACTGATCTACTAAAAAATTCTAACAACTGACCTACAGACAACGCACAGCTTGAACCGGTGGAGGAATTCCCTTCTATAACGTGGGTGAAAAAAAAGATATCATTTTTGAAAATTCATCCCCTCGGGGTTGAATAGGGGTTAAAGATAAGTCAAAACATAAAATTTGCACAGGAGTTCCTTAAATAAAAAAGGTGAGTACTAAGGAAGGATTTTTGGAAATTATCTCCTAAGGGGGTTGAAATATAGAGTTTAAACTGTTGGGTCTGCATAAAACGCCTGTATTTGGAACAAATATAACAATGTAATTTTTCGATGTGTTCGGATGTAGTATTCGCATTTACAAAAAAAAAACTGGAGGAATCAACACAAACTAGTGGCATGACTTCCATGTACCAAGTCTTGTCAGCACTACTGTGGGCAACATCAATGGACGATCTCTTACAAAGGCTAATCCAAGAAGGCTTCCATTGCCTTAATAAACAGACGACCTAGCGATAGTCGTCGGAGGCCGGTTGACGGGAATAGTCTCAGAAAGAACAAAGGGCCCTACATAGTAGACAATTCGTGCAAAAGAGAACAACTATCAGTCAATTCTCAGGAAACACAAAATGTCGCATTCACGAAAAAACGACCATTGCAAGGCTTAAAACCATCAGTGCTGAAGGGCACAGAAATTCCTTGGCCAAAGGAGCAAAGTACCTAGGTGTAAACTTACATGGAAAGTATCATTCATATATTCATTTTAAGTTTCTTTATTTCCTGTTTCTAATGTTTCTCATGATTACCCTATATGTATAAAAAAACAATTATAATAATGTTAGAATTTACTTGCCAAATTCTCTTCTTGTTCTGAAAAGTATAAAGTTATTTGAATATTATTCAGTAAATATTGGTATAATTCACCCCAAGTCTGCATTATTCACATTTAGGAATGGTATTCATATATTAATTTCAAGTTTCTTTATTTACTGTTTCTATGTTTTTCATGATTACCCTGTATGTATAAAAAAAAAATTTAATAATTCAGATTTCTTGTCAAATACACTTCTTGTTCTGAAAATTATAAAGTTATTTGAATATTATTCAGTAAATATTGGTATAATTCACCCCAAGTCTGCAATATGTACAGAAAGCCTATACAACAAAAATCGACAAAAATCATCCGCAGCACTAGGCAGGTGCAGGAGGATGTGTGTCAAGAACTGGGAACTCAATCCCAAGATGACCATATGACTATACACAAGGGTAATCAGGCCTATGATATCATATGGGTCAGTGGTGTAGTGGCCAAAGACAAGCGTATGTCAGTTCCACATGGCCCATGGAAACCACCCCTACGGCCGCGTTGGAGGTCATCCTGAACCTACCACCATTATTCATACAAGAAACAATCGGAAAAATCATCAGTTTCGCGGACGACACGGTAATATACTATAAAAATGCCGACTGTTACAACCTCAAACTAAATATTGAAAAAGATCTAGGAAAACTCAAAGACTGGTTTGACAGTAGATTACTTATTATTAATTTCGACAAAACTACATACTTACCATTCAGCAGTTTCCCGACATCCTTGCCAGAATACACTCCGAATATTCAACAAGACCTTGTAATCAAACCAGCGGAAAAAATTAAATATCTAGGCATATATATAGATAATCATCTCAGATGGGACCATCATATAGAGTACTTAACAAAAAAACTACGCTGTATTTTATATCGATTCAAGCAGGTTGGAAGATTTTTGGATTACAAATACAAAAAAAATTCTATACCATAGTTTGGTCGAATCACCCTTGAATTATGGCATTATTGGCTGGGGAGGAGTATCAAGAACACACCTGCGTGCACTTGAAGTCTCTCAAAGACGATTTCTTCAAATACTACTCAACAAACCTGCAAGATATTCAAACGATTTACTATACACAGAAACACAAATATTAGATATCAGACAATTATACAGCGTCCAAATAGGATGTCTAATATACAAAAACAAAACTGAACATGACACCCCAAACCATCCATACGCGACACTCCAAACCATCCATACGCGACGAGAACAAGGCACCAACATTACATACCAGTGACCTCTTAATCCATAGGACAGAGAAGCTAATGGTATCTAGCACCGAAATTATTTAATTACCTACCAAAAGAAATCAAAGACGAAACTTCACTAAAATGCTTCAAAAAACAACTATTAACATTTGTAAACAAAAATAAAAGAATTAATACTCATAAACTGATTGAAGGATGAACCTAAAACTGACCATAAAAAAAGGGAGATTTAACTAACCTAACCTTTCCCCAAAAAATATATTTGATCTCTATTTGATCTCATAGAACATCTAGCCCTCATTACATAATTGTTTTTATCTACACTATATTATTTACCACTATATACAACACTTCCGCAAATTGAAAAGGGGAACATTCTCAATTGAATATTGATAGAAAGATTTTTTCAATGTCCAGCGTGGCTTTAGCCGGGGAAGTAGTTGTTTTCTGTTAGACATTCACAAAAAATAACTTCATTTTAATCGTGGATTTTTCAATTCACAGAAAAATATTTCTATCAATATTCAATTGAGAATGTTTCCCTTTTCAACATGAATACCCCACAAGAAGTTATCTTGACGATGGAAGATAGTGACTAAAGTTTATCTTTCAGTCGCAGATGATTCCACATCTGATTTTATGAACATCCTGTTTATATTTTCAACAAATCAACTTCTGCAAATATTGTAATGTTCATTAATGTTCATATTGTAAAAATGTATTCTTATATGCACATATTTATCTATTTTATCCCACAAGATTTTTAATCCTTACTCTAGTAAAAATTGTTTATACTATATTTATTGATTATTATGGCAATTATGTGATGTTTATCTATGTTCATATTTATATTATCTTAAAATTGTTTATATTAGATTCCCACATACTAGTATGTATAATACTTCTGTGGGTATTGTCATGTTTATTCAGATTATATTGCGAAAAATTTGTCACTACTGCATAAATTGTATCGATTTAATCACGAATAAACGTCATTATTATTATTATTATTGTTATATCTACATACAGTCGAGAGCTGTCATCTACAGACTCATGCAAGGGCCATCACCCATCATCAAACTCCACGGGACAGAATACCAAAGGCTAGAAAAAGAGCTAAGGGCCGATCCAACTAGGGTAATGCCCAGCGACGCCCAAATACAACTGCAATAGAAAATACGAAGTCAATATACCAGAAAGAGAACACCGGGAGGAAGGAGCACCCATCAGCGCAGCATCAATTTGGTACACAGAACCGAAGGATAATGATCCCAGTGAGCCTGTCAAAAGACACCACAGTACTTCAAGCGGTAGTAGCAGTAATACACCACTGTATCGGAGAAAAAAACAAGCAGGATAGGATCGGTCATTTCGTTGCCAAACAACAATTTGAGCATTTTATGCCACACTCGTGTGGGACTGTGCCCTGAACGAACTAGCAAACCATAAGAAAGTGACCCTGGCATGGGTTCCAGGACACAAGGGATACCAAGGGATTAAAAAATCCGACGAATTGGCCAGACAAGACTCGTCAATGGCATTCTACGGCCCGAAACGGTTAAGAAAACAATCAGCAACTGGGTGGAAAAACAGGCCCAAAGCTGGTGGAAACAATTCCCGCTTGCAGTTCCAAGCAAAAAGGTTCCTCAGAAAACCATCACTTACGCTCACGGCATACCTACTGAGCAAGGATAGAAGGTCCGGAAAGGCAATAGTAGGCACATTTACAGGACACTGTGAACTCAGCAAGCATATGAAAAACATAGGTCTGGCAGAAAAACCTTTTGCAGGTTTCGCCAGACAGTAGAAGAAACCTCCATCCATATCCCATGCGAATGCGAAGGAATTGCAAGGACAAGGTTTTCACCGTATGGAACAGAATACCCAGAGGCAGAAAGCTACGTTGAAGATCCATTGTCAGGGATCCCAAACATACTAAAAAGGACGAAGCTCGCGTAAGACATCTAAATATCAAGGGAACCACGATAGATCTGCAGAAGTCGCAGTGAAAATAGGCCGCAGGGTCACTCTATTACACATCTATCTATCTATCCATGTACCAACCGCTGTTCGAATAGTTGCACATTTGCCAAGTCACGTCTTTGCCCATCAAACTACACTAAACGATATTTCTTCGTCCGCAATTCTCAAAACTATGTTTGTCAAAACAGAATCCTTTACTTTTCCTTAAAGGTAAGGAAATGATCTTGTAATATTGTCTCGATTTGTTTCTTCCTTCGATTCGGTTGATTTGTTACGTGGATTGATGCACTCACATAGTGAACAAAACGACTTCATTTTCTGCACTTACAGACAGACAGACTTAAAATAATGAAAACTTAAACAATAAAAAACAGTAAGGAAAGTTCTGTCTACAGAACGGAGATGCGTTGCGATGTGTATTCTCAAGTCTATTATATCTCGTCTCTTCCCCAGAGGGTGGTATTTGTCATTTTCTGTCCCCGCTACCCATATCGTCCAACACTAAGCAGCACATGTGGTGACAGTTCCAATATCATGAGGCGCACTTGAATATTGGGGTTACGTTCATAAACAAAAGATAAGGCTAAGTCACACCAGATCTTTCGAAATATTCGGTAATGCACTTAAGTCTGAATTAATGTGGTAGTATTGATTCATGAATATTTTCATATTCAAGAGAAAAATGCACCTTCATGAAAATAATGTTTGTATCGCGATAGTGAGTTGGTGAAATTAGCAGCGTATATTATTTATAATAAAGGACCTAGAATAGTTCCTTGAGGCACTCCTGATGAACAACATGAATTCTGTTTTTTTCAATATGATAGTACGAGCTGTGTCATCAAATCCTAGAAAGTATGGCAAGGTTATTTATATCAAACGCTTTCTAATGATTTAACAGAATCAAATACAGATTTCCCCACTATCTTTAGGCCCCAAATAACAACAACAATATCGGCAAGGGCGGTAGCAGAAGTATGTCCACTTCTGAACCCTCAATGTCATTATCAGTTAGATGCTGAATATGAACCTCCATGATTTTTATTATTACAAGCTTTTATTTAGTTTCACTTGTTAGTTATTTAGTTCGTTCGTTTGTTAGTTAGGGTCAAATCTTGAAAGTGAATTTTGACAGACTTCTAGTCGTCCAAATAATTTGAAATCTGGCAGGTATTCATAATTCCGTTGACAATGCATCATTTTTGTTGGAGAAATAAACAAAATGGCGGCCCCAAGATGGAGGACGAGATTTGTAATTATGGTCCAATTTGATTCAAAATTGGTATGTGGGGGTTTTCGGGGTCGGAGATTATGAATTTTTTCATAAATTCAAGATGGCGGATGAGTTTTGTGATTATGGTCCGATTTGAGATAACTGATAAAAAAACTTTTCAAAGACAAGCTTTTATTTAAGACGGGTACTGAAACGTATAACATGAGTTTGAGTCATCGCTGACAATGATTCAATTATTTTTTGTTCAATTATTTGGTTTCAAAGAGCTTGTCGCGCGAATTGTAATAAAATTAATATGATTACTATCGTTTCGGACGTCCATCGTCTTGATGTATTTAAAAGGTTTTCACGACGTTTCGAATGCTTGTATCTGCAATCGTCTTCAGGTGAATACTGACAAGTTTAGGTACTACTTACCGATTTATATGTCTGTCGGTGCAATGATGCGTGTAATTCCGCCAGGTGCAGTGGTGCCTGTTACTTCGCGCGGTGTGGTGTGCGTGAAGTTTCGCGCCTCTGCAGCCCGCCAGAAAGAGCAATCAGTGGTTTCCATACGTTCTTGATCTCAATGCTTCGTTGACTAAAGGCGTTATTGGCTTCGATGTAGGCGGCATCTCTGAACTTTCGTTCGAACCAATGCTCTTCTCTATGTAGAACACTTGCGTCGTCCCATAGAACTCGATGGTGCTCAGTCCAGGCGTGGTCAGCGATTCCCGATTTTGATGTTTCTCCACGTTGAGTCCATTTCTTGTGCTCATCCAATCTTACCGATAACGGTCTCTTCGTCTTTCCAATGTAGGAATCTCCGCATTCACATGGAACTTCATAAATGCAATTCTTACTGATTTCATTTTTGTTGTCAGGTTTGGTCTTGGTCAGGAAACTCCGTAAAGTACTGTCGGATTGGAAGCAGCTCTTGATGTTGAACTTGTTTCCGATCCTTCTGATCTTCTCGGAGACACCTCTGATGTACGGAAGGCAGATCACTGAGCTTTTTTGTTGCTCTTCAGATGTCTTCGTTCTCCGGAGTTGTTTCAATACTTCTTCTAGGAGTTTTTTGGGATATCAATTCAAAAAAAAAAAACTCCTAGAAGAAGTATTGAAACAACTCCTGAGAACGAAGACATCTGAAACAACAAACCATGATCTGCCTTCCTATCGAGTATCTCCGAAAATCGAAACAAGTTCAACATCAAGAGCTGCTTCCAATCCGGCGGTACTTTCGGAGTTTCTGACCAAGACCAAACCTGACAGCAAAATGAAATCAGTAAGAATTGCATTCATGAAGTTCCTGTGAATGCGAATTCCCATTGAGAGACAGAAGACCGTTATCGTAAGATGGACAAAATGACTCAACGTGGAACATCAAAATCGAATCGCTGAACGACTGACACCATCGAGTTCTATGACGACGAATTCTCATAGAAGAAGAGCATTGTTCGAACGATCAAAGCCGCCTACATCGAACAATCAACCATCAACACTGGATCAGAACGTATGAAACCAGTGATTTCTTCAATCGAAGGCGAATTCACGCACACCACACCGCGAAATACGCACCACTGCCCTGGCGGAATTACACATCATTGCACTGACGTCATATAAATTGGTAAGTAGCACTAAACTTGTCGGTATTCACTGAGACGATTGCAATACGCTTCAAACGTCGAACTTTTAAATACATTAAGACGATGGACGTCGAAGCGATATAATCAATTACCACATCGTCTGCAACCTTCATATAAAATTAATACTTCGACAAGTTGTTACTTCGCGCTACAAGCTTTTTGAAACCAAATAATTCAACAAAAAATCATTAAATCATTGTCAGCAATGACTTAAATTCATTTCATACGTTCTAGTATACGGCTTAAATAAAAGCTTCATTAGTTATTTTATTTCAATTACTTTTAAAGTAGAGAATCTAAGGTCATTGAAATTAGAGAGTTATTGCAACTTACAAATAAGCGCTGACTTTATTAAAAGATCCGCTACTAAAGTATCCTCTAACGCGGTTTCGAAAGGATATTATTGCAACAAAATTCTTCCAAGATGCTTATGTTCAAGCTTTATTTTGACAAGTACGTCAAATTATGTGAAACAACTTTACGTAAGAAAATTACTCGGCAGTAACCCATGGTCTAGTCGATCGAAAGCTTTCGAAAAATCTGTATATATAACATCTACCTACCCACCGCTGTCTAAAGTACTAGCTAGAGATTGAGTTAGGCATACTAAATTAGTGATAGTAGATCGTCCGCTCATGAAACCATGCTGATTTTCAATGATTTATGGCTCAAATTCTCTAACAAAACAGATGATGCAGGTCGTCAAGCCGAGGCCTTCGCCATCACTCATGGTCTAGAACAACTGGTCGAGCTACCAACCCGCATCCCTGATGTCAACAACAAGTCTGTCAATACACTAGATCTTTTCCTCACCACCAATCCTGACCCGTATAGAATAGAAGTTTGTGCCCCACTTGGAAACTCTGACCACACCCTCATCTCCACAACATGCTCTTTCCATTTACCATCGAGCTGCACAATACCACCCCGTCTCATGTGGCATTACAATTCGGCCGACTGGGAAGGTCTTCGTATGTTTTTCTCAGCGTTTCCATGGAAGAGAGTTTGTTTCTCTTCAGTAGATCCAACACGATGTGCTGAGACAATTTCTGAAATCATCATGTTGGGATGCAAACTTACATACCGAATACCGAAAGAAGAACATCATCCGATAAGACCTGGTTCAACAGAAACTGCTCTAGAGCTGTGGCTTCCAAACAGGCAGCATACCATCGATGGCTAAAAAATCCGGGCCCTGAGACCAGAGCAGCATATGTCGAGGCTAGAGGCATATGTAAAGAGACATTAGAATGCTCAAAAGATGCCCACAAAGCCAAAATAAGATCAAAACTTGCTGAATGTCCTAACGGATCCCGTTCATTTTGGTCTTTCACCAAAGCTGTGGGAAGAAACTTCACTTCCAGCTCATTTCCTCCCTAACCAAGAAGATGGAACACTAGCAACGACTGCCAGGAAAAAGCCAATATCTTTGCGCACCTATTTGCTGGAAATTCCACTCTGGATTCATCGGGAAAACAACCCCGAACATTACACCTATTGACAGTCACATGCCCGAGATCACCTTTCGCCAACGTACTATCAGAAGATTTTGCTGGGTCTCAACACCAACAAAGCCTGTGGATCTGACGGAAACCCGCCGATTGTTCTCAAGAAATGTGCCCCCGAACTAACACCTGTTCTGTGCAAGTTGTTCAACCACTCTTACAATTTGGGGGGATTTCCGTCCAATTGGAAAATTGCAAGAGTACAGCCAGTCCCTAAAAAAGGCAAAAAGGCCCGACCTAGCAACTACAGACCTATCGCTCTGCTATCTATTATTTCAAAGGTCATGGAAAAAGCCATCAACATCGAGCTCATATCTGGAAGACTCAGGAATTGTCAACGATAGGCAATATGGCTTCCGCCATCAGAGATCAACTGGTGACCTGCTCGCTTACGTCTCACATATATGGCAGCTATCTATTGAAAGTATGGAGAAACTTTAGCTGTAGCATTAGATATCTCCAAGGCGTTCGATCGAGTTTGGCACCAGGGACTCCTCGCCAAGCTTCCGTCTTATGGCTTGCCCCCTCAGCTGTGTTCTCTGCTTGCTAGTTTTCTCTCAAACAGGTCTCTCCATGTAGTGGTCGATGGAGTTTCATCTGACACTCTACTCATAAATGCTGGTGTTCCGCAAGGATCCATTCTCGCACCAACACTATTTCTACTTCACATCAACGACCTGTTGAAAGCAACTTCATGTCCAGTACACAGCTTTGCCGATGATAGTACCCTCCATACCGCTTTCTCTTCCAGGGCTCCTATATCAGCCCGTGAAACCAGAAATGAACGAGGAAGAAATGTTAATAATATAAATATGGACTTAGCAACAATTCTCGAATGGGGATCTAATAACTTGGTAGAATTCAATGCAAACAAAACACAAGCATGTCTTTTCTCTAGAAAAGCCGAACTCACTGTGCCTAACATAACTTTGTCAGGAGTAACCATACCACTGAAGCCATCCATATCGATGCTTGGTATTACTATCAGCAATAACCTTACCTGGGAAAATCACGTGAGGTCCATTGCCAAAAGTGCATCCCAAAAACTTGGTTTTCTGTTTCGTGCCAAGAGCTATTTCACCCCCAGTCAGCTGCTTATGATCTATAAGGCACAGATCCGACCTGTCCTGGAATACTGTTCCCATATTTGGAGTGCGGCACCTAAACATATCCTGAGGCTATTGGATTCTGTCCAAAAAAGGGCAATTCGTCTCGTCGGTGATGCCTCGCTTACAAACTCGCTCACTTGTCTGGAACACCGTAGAAAAGTTGGCGATTTGTCTCTATTTTATAGATATTTTCATGGGCGATGCTCTTCTGAAATATCAACAATCGTTCCTGCTTTGGCAGTCTCTTCGAGATTAACCCGTCAAGTTCAGTCATCACACCCCTTCGTGGTCACTTTGGAGACCTGCAGAACATCACTTTCCAAAGACTCGTTCATCCAACGAACAGCGAGGCTTTGGAACTCATTGCCTAGGGAGGTGTTCCCCGAGGCATACAACCTTCAGAAATTTAAGAAGAACACCAACTCCTACCTTCTTTTCCTTGGTTCCCACGATGTTCTCTGAACATTACAGGATATCCCTTTTCGTGGGAACCAGAACATAAAAAAAAAAAAAAGATAACAATTCATGAAGGACCATTTCCAATAACTTACTAAAATTACATAAAACAACAATGGGCCTATAATTCTCGATATTACACATATCTCCTTTTTTAAATACAGGACCTACTTTTGCAGTTTTCCATGAATCAGAAAAAATATTTGTTCGAAGAGATGAATTAAAAATTACTGCCAACGGTTTTGCGAATATCATTGCACAATCTCTAAGTAAAAAAGACGGTATACTGTCAGGGCCCATTGTCATTTTAGGTTTGAATCTTTTCAACGCCTTCAGAACAAGTTCTTCAGATATGTCTGGGGTGGATAAAGTGGGTGAGTTGTGAGGAACCTCGTCTGCTTTGTAAATTGTTGAGGTTATGAAAGATGATTGGAATAAATTCGCGAATGCATTCAAGATATCCAGGGGTTGATTCAGTTCATTATCATTGAAGATCATTGAGCTTGGGAGACTGGATTTATTCTTCATAGTATTCATATAGGACCATGGATTATTCTGCAATTCGTGTTCAGCAGTTCTTACAAAATTCGAATGAAATATTGATATGTCCCTCTTGATAGTGCATCTCAGAGTTTTAAATTCATTATAGTAATCCAGATCACCAGACCTTTTATATGATTTCAAAAGTTTATTTTTCTCGTTTATATTCCTTATTATCTTCCCAGTAAACCAGGGTGGATAAGAAGAATTTGTAACTTTTTTTTTTGGGAATATTTTTTGATATTACATATTCCAGCTTAGAATATAGTTGAGTGCAAGCAGAGTCGATATCTACAGTTAATTCCAAGGATGACCATTCAACTTCCAATAGGTCCTGAATGAAAATGCAAATTTTCAATTTCAGATTTTTTCTTTTGAGTTAGGGCCTTTTCAGAATATCTATCAGAATGTAGTTCAATGTCCGGCGTGGCTTTAGCCGGGGAAGTAGTTGTTTTCTATTAGACATTCACAAAAAATAACTTCATTTTAATTGTGGATTTTTCAATTCACAGAAAAATCTTTCTATCGATATTTAATTGAGAATGTTTCCCTTTTCAACATGAATACCCCACAAGAGGTTATCTTGACGATGGAAGATAGTGACTAAAGTTTATCTTTCAGTCGCAGATGATTCCACATCTGTTTATATTTTCAACAAATCAGTCCTGATACAATTGTTGAAAATTCGCTTTTCTGAAATTATAAGTAGACATACAGTCTGTTTTGAATTTCGTGTTGCATGAGTCAAACTCAAGATCAATTAGTAGGGACGGGTGATGATCATCAACTGGGAGTAGAGGTTCACTTGATTCAGAAACAACAAGTATTGACCTACTGAAGACTAAGTCAAGAGTACGATAATACAACAACAACCTTCTAATTAACCCTTTGTAATTACTAATACTACTAATTTAACAAAAGACTGGATATACAAGTAAAAATGAGTCATTTTATATACAGTTTGCTAAAAACAAATTAAAATTGAACTAAAAATTATGAGACCTCAAATATTAGCTTTTTTAACGTTTTTTTCTGTATTATCACTGCCATAGGCTTTGGTTGTTATGTCGTTTTTAATTTTTAGGATTTCAGCTACGTGTAGTCTTAAAAAAAAGTAGTATTAATTCTATTAATTACATTGGAAAAGTATCTTTCGATTAGAAAATCGTTCATTGCGTGGTCATTTGATATGTTGATGGAATCATTATTCAAAACATTTACATTTTTGGGAACTTCGAGGATGACTTTATTTTTCGTTGTTCTTTATTTCCATTGCTCTTTCATATTAAAGTTTTCCAATTTATGATTGATATTTGCTTTTTTCTACTTTGATGTTTGAAATTCCCAACTTGTTTTCAATATGTTCACTGATGTGCTAACCAGAATATTCAAATCCTCCGAGAGCTGTATCTCAACTTTTGCACTGATTTTGTATAATCAATTAGTTATCCAGGGGAAGTTTGGTTGCTTTTTTCGAGTTTTTTATTATGCTTAGGTATTCATAATCATTTTGTCGGTTTCAAAAATTAATGCCTAGGATTTTTGTCTAAGATAACTGTATCATCGAAAACGGTGAAAAATTATTACCTTCTTGACAATTATCACCAGACTTCCACATTTCACTGACCAAAACAATACATCAACATAATCTTGTCATATAGTTTCGGTCTAGATCTTGACTGTCTACTTCGTCCCCCCTCCCAATCTACCGCCCTCCTTCCGTCATGGTGTGGAGCCTTTGGTGCGCGAGTTAAACTTGCACTTGACAGAATTTTCGATTAAATCTTGCTCAATCATAATTTATGGGGAAAAACTATTTTTCGTGTGATTCTATTTTTCATTCAATGGATAATGATCGCAATTTTTTTTTTGTTAACATTTTTTAATGAAATCTATATCAACATAGCGAAATATAGTAAATACAGGTGTTTGACTGAATAACTGAAATTGAACTCTCTCTAGTGATTAAATATGATGGATGTTTGCAAGACAGAATAAGTAGTAATCCCATTGATTACAAACCAATGAAGGCGGAAATCATGAATAAATATGCATAATGCACAATTACACGAACTATATACATAATCATCCGTTTCGTAACAAAAGTATACTCCATTATTCAGAGATGGATCTTCCCGAATCTCGTGACTTAATTATTCAGCTTGGCGGCTTTATATAATCCGGTTTTCCCATACGGTTTGTAACATTGTCTATTGTTTCTTTTCTTAATTGCGAAATTGAACGCGTCAAAACTGGTCTCCATTTGCCAAATGTGTTAATGTTCGTGTAATTTTTTTCATAATTCACAAGTATGACAAACAATAGAAGTTTTTGTTCCGGTTGTTTTCACTTCATGGTCCTTCAGATAAACTAATGAGTTGAATTATTTCTTATTATTTGAAACTCTCTTCTTGGCAAAGATACTTCAAAAATTCAACATGAAACAAAAAATGAGATATTAAATAAATGGAGATTGACATAATGCAGAAGGAAACGTGGCAAAACATTTAGTCATCGTTATAAGATATTTATATTAATTTCGAAAAAACATATAGCTACTGAAATGGCTCTGACAGAGATATATCATAATAATTTTGGAAAATGTCAACCATGGAAAACTACTCTTAGTTACATCTTAGGCCACTTGTTATTTAGTGATCAATTTAACAATAATAAATAATATATTCACAAATATACAATATTTAAGGCAACCTTAAGATTTGCCAGATCGTGTCTAAACTATCTGTGAACCGAAAGTACGAAATACTTGTAGGTTTTTGTTTAGTGAGTACCTACATGTCATCTACTGCTTAATCCTACTCCTAAAAGAACATAATTCTTGATATATATGAAGTGTATAGATTGAACAGTTGACATTGTAACCATCAGCGAATATAAAAATGCAATTCATTGTCTATGATGTTAATACTAATGAGAGAATGACAATATATTGTTGTGAAATCAAATATATGTTAGCTATTGAAAGAATACAAATTTGATAAAATGATACTTATACATCACATGGATACCTGCTATGGTTTTACAATTTCTCTGTGCACTTTGCATTTCTGAAACCTTTTACCAAATCATCAAAGAGGCAGTGGAGCTTTTTTATTGACATCAATAGGTTTCCAACTATCCATTTAGATTGCACAACCTATAAAAAGAATAGACATCAAAATCTACAAATGAAATCTTAGAATTCAAACAGATAAAAATAATATATAAGCAAGAACATCCTGTATCCTAACTTACGAACTCAAGGGAACATGACAGGGACATGTCAAATAATTTCTATAAAAAAATGATAAAATATCAAATCTGAGAACAGAAAATGGTTGGATGAGAATCTATAACCACTTTGTATAAATAATATTAAGTATAGAAATATAAGCTGTATATAAAATAAATTTCATAGTGTAGAATAAGAAAAGTTGCTTTTAAAAGTGTGTGGAAACTAAAATTTCGTGCCCAAAAACGAAAATTTATGGTTGCTATGGGAGGAAGAAAGCAGAGTCGAGAAAAAATAATTTTGGGGAAAGCGTTAGAATTTTTTTTATCACATAAATCAACACAACTGTAAGAACAATTCCAATCAATAATCCAAACCAAGAAACAGCCTACAACTATTCAAGCAAGAAACCACTCACCTGCTATCCAGATCACATTCCACACAGGACATAACCAACAATAGAAGGGGGCCAACGTCGGACAGTTTCACTTTCCAAAGCACTGGACACAGCCAGGAGTCTTGATGAGTGCACAAACGCAACGAACTACAGATACTTTTTAAAAAACACAAATAAACGAAGTGATATCATTGGTATTAGACCCTTTTTGGGGTCTTTGGTAATATTTATCCACATTGGTGAACTTTATTTCATACTTATAACCACTTTGTCAATGTAACCTGTAAATATGTATTTGCTACATTCATTCTATTACGCATGAGCAAGCCATGTGATGTTTTTTTTTCATGTTCATAGATTCAATTATATTTAGATAGATATATTTAGATATCGAGGAGTAGGATTTTGAAACCTTTAAAAATTCATTTCAATAAAAAGAAAACAAATTTACTATTTTCTGTTTCATTATTCATCATTTGATCATATCACGAACTATATTTTCATGAAACAATAACTTGACTGCTGAGCTGTAGGATGATCATGTTTCCATAGGCGTACCGACTGAGCTGGAATAAGGTACCAAAGGAAAGGTAAAATGGTGTTTGAAAAAGAGTAAGAACAACATAGCCGGACTTTCTATTATTATGATAAGTATTTTTCTTAAGAATCAAATGGGATTGATAATAAATCAAATCAATCATAACAAATTGCAAAATTATTGTGATGACTAGTGGTTAATAAAATAATAATAATAATCAATCAATAAAAAACCAAATAAAGAACCCACATCATCAATATATATATATATATATATATATATATATATATATATATATATAAATATATATATATATTGTTATGTTAGGAAGGACCAGTAATATATTTTAAAGGTGAAAAAGAAATAATTTCTTAAAATATCCACAAAAATAATAAATATTTAATAGTTAGTAGTTCATGAGATATTGTTTTAAATTTTTTTGAGATTCTTTTCCTTTATGAAGCCTCTGTATAATATTGATAGGTAAAGATATGCAAATACTATAATGCAATTATTTTCTTGCATTTGCAAAAAAGATTACAACATATAATGGTTTGAAATACAACAAAAAGTCTAGATTTGCAAAATTATTCTGGATTAAATGTGATCAACAAAATTATAAGGTTGAAACATACAGTATATGAAATTGCATCTAAAAAACCAATGGGAAACAAGAAACCTCTTATGAAAATAGCCAATCAGGAACAGAGATGGTTAGATAAAAGATTTGAAATTGTGGAAAAGTAAGAACACAGAAACGTCAAAGATAATTATGATCAAATATTGTATTTAGTTTATAAGAAATGTAAAATATGTTAGTTGATAAGTTTTCTCAAATAACACCAAATTAGTGAAAGTGTGACAAGAAACTGCGCGATTTTGAAAATTCAAATAAGATGACAAAACAGAAATGGTATCCAGGAGAAGAAAAACAAAGCGAGAGGAGATTGAAAAAAATTTCAAGAAAGAAGCCACGTACAAAATTTAAGAGAAAGAAATTCAGGATTTTCATTAATGACAAGGTAGTTTTTTCTACAATAACAAACCAATTCAACCACTGGATAATTTCGACACAAAATATATAAGGATAAAAGAAGATTGCCTTTTTTGTTCTCCACATGAAAACTTGTCCAAGCTGATTTTGGGGATTTTGGATGGTTCCTTTACAATGGAGAGTTCCTGAGAGGAGTGGATAAAACAGGAATTCAGATTATGGCCAGGTAAAGCATCAGTGACATTCCAGCTCCAGGTATAAACTATTTTAGTGAACATCACAAACGGAATCCCTTTACAAAGTAACTCGTATATCTGAAGAACTTTACATAATTTGGTATTGAACTATAAAATAATTCTTCCAACTCAAAAGGAAAAAGTGAGGTTATATTTACAATATCCATCACTGTTTTCATTATTCTATGAAAATTTGTCAATTGCTCATAGTTATAAGTTATCTATCGCAGGCCAGGTTAATATAAGTTTTCCTGAATAAAGGAAATAATTGTTTTTGATAATTTTTGGTTCACTTCTCACAATGATATGCTAATATCTCACCGATAAACACTGAACTGAAATAGTTCGAATGACATCAAGACAGGCAGTGGCTCTGTTGCCAGTACCGACTCCTGAGGCGAAGGCATTTCCAGTCGTGGTAAGAAAAGGAATTACAAAGAGTAAAAATAATAAAATTTTCACATATATTCAACAAACTTGTTATGGTATTGGGTGGAAGAAGTAATTTTACATAACATATAAATATAAATAGAAATTATACATTCTACCCAATCATAACAAATGGCAAAATAACAATCATTATTTCATTAAAATTTGACAACCAACATATAGGCAAATAAGGTAATAACAATTGGCAGCAACGTGGCGAGAAAACAGTAACGTTGGCTGGCAATCATTATTTCATAACAATTTGGCAAAATTAGCAATTGATATGACATAACAATTGTCTCCCAATGCAAGGCAAAATTAACAAGTAGCTATTATCATATCAGAACAATTGGCTTCCCAACGCGGAGCGAAAATAATTATCATATCAAAAGAAAATATTTTTCGAAATCAAAAATATTTATACAGGGTGAAAATATTTGGGGTAAATAGCAACAATTGTTTTTCATAACAATATTTCATAACAAAATGGCGTCGCAACGCGGGGCAAAATTAACAACAATTGTCATTTCATAAAAATATATATATATATATATATATATATATATATTTAGAAATTATCTGTATATGTATTGTTTTTAAGTGTTGTTCATAAATGTGCATCGTGATAAATATTTTGCTTTTGATATTTAAACAGGATGATATATATAAAATTTCGCTCCGAGGATAAATTGTTTAGGATTGATAGTAATTTGATTGGCTGGTATTATATATCCGATCTTGTTTCAATGGTTCGATGAATTGTAGTGCGGGGAGTCTCATGTAGCCATTTTTTTAATTGAGTTTTATATTTGTGGAATTTTTTTATGTTATGTGTGTCTTGTGGCAGGAGGTCATGAACTTTCAGTGCAGTGTAACAGTGATTTCTAGAATCTATTGACTTTTTAATGGATATTTTTTGTCACTTTGGTTTTGTTTCTTTTATCATATATATATATATATATATATATATTAGGGTGCTTCATTTTTGGGCAACATTTTTTTTCTTCAAGTCCCGCCTGAAAATCTCGTAATTTATAGAAAAACAAATTTTTTTAGCATATTGCGAAACCTTAATTCGAATTTCAACCCACTGCTAGAGAATTTTGAATTGTATCCATTAAAATAACATTAAAAAATGATTTTTCATAAGATTTTCCTTCCGCTCACCCAGAAAAAAAATTATGGGGAATTTTGACTCATGGATTCTTGTTATAGGTATAATTTCCTACAAAAAAGCCCATCGCGTCGAGTTTGTAACTCCAACGGGTTCGACGAAAAATGTCATTTAAGCTGAATTTTCATAAAAATAGCAGTAAATCGCGTTTATTTGCTATACTATTGAAGATAGAAAGAAAATTTGTAGGGGGGCTTATGCCCTACAATTGTGCTTTTCGCAGCTCTCATAGTTTAGCTGTTAAAGCCACTCAAAACTTAAAATTAACGAAAAAATCAATTTTTTTCAATAAAAACTAATTTATGAACTCCAAGTTAAAAAATTGAATGAAAAATCTGTTCGTCACTGTATTTTTTGAAATTTTATGGCGGCAAAAATGTTTTGAATCAGTAATTTCACAGCTATTACTACCAATTTTCTTTCTATCTTCAATAGTTTAGCAAATAAACGCGATTTACTGCTATTTTTATGAAAATTCAGCTTAAATGACATTTTTCGTCGAACCCGTTGGAGTTACAAACTCGACGCAATGGGCTTTTTTATAGGAAATTATACCTTTAACAAGAATCCATGAGTCATAATTCCCAAAAAAGCTTTAACCATGTGGTAATTGTCCTGTCAAATTTTAAATTGTTTAAATTAGGTTTCCTAAACAATATGTGCTTTTACAATTGTTTAATTTTTATATATATATTACTAGTAGTGTGTCATAGTGATATGATTTTGAAAATTTCCTCAATCACAAAATGGTGATTAGATCGCTGTCTTCACTTAACCTCACCTTACTGTCTTGATAATGAAAATAAACATTTTCGAAAGCTTGACAAAATAAGAAAGAGTTTTTCTTTTTTCACTGGCCATTAAATTTGACTGCAACCTCAAGGAATATCCTTTCTACTAAGTTTATTTCAAATTCATAGTTATTTATATATATATATATATAATATATATATATATATATATATATATATATATATATATATATATATATATATATATTCTGCATATAGATAGATCTTTATTTAATTAGGAACCCTAATTACATATAAGAAGGCATATTACAATGTATAGACATGCAAATATATTACAGACATATGGAATGGAATGCTTACAATAATATCAATGAGTAAACAATTGTAAGTAACATATTAAAAGTAAAAATAGAAAAGGAAATAAACTAACGAGTAAAAAATTTGAAAAGATCATATTAAAAGAATAATATTGAATAGCTTCTTTATTTTTAAACTGGTTAATCAGTAGAGTTTGACAGTAGATTTGTATAATATTTAACATGCCAGATTCCTGGTATAGTTATATAGTATGTTCACTTGGTTTATTGAATATGATTATAAGTAGCCACTTCTGTAAAACTTCGATATTTTTTAGGTATGTTTTATTGACACACTTCCCCATCCTACACTGTAACTAAGCTGCAACTGGATGAAGTATTTTTAGCTGCGGTTAAAAATTGGGAGTTTGAACTTCGGTAGTAGCATCCTCAGTTTCTTGATCAAGTACTTTATTTGCAGATCTGAAATGCCGAGGTATCATAATGCCAAGATATTTTATGCTAGCCGCTTCCTTGATCTCTTTTATTTCATTGCGGTTTCTGGTTAGTGAGTTGAATTTTGTTAACTGTTTCTGATGAGTTGTGAAGGAGAGGTATTTAGTTTTATCGACATTCACCGTGAGGATATTCTCATCAAACCAATTTTTTATCACATGAAAGTCGTGCTCTATCACCCCTATATCACTGTCTCCTCAATTTGGACGTATTGTGTTCGATTTGTAGTGTATGTTCTAGTTTTTTCAGTAATCTAGTGTGGTGAACAGTATCGAAGGCTTTTCCTAGGTCGACAAAAGTACCCAAAGTTAGTTTACGACCGTCTAAATTTCCGTATATAATTTTTGTAACTTGAGCTAGAGCGTCTTGAGTGGATTTGCCTGACTGAAAACCAAATTGTTTATCCGATAATTTTGTTTTTCAAAAAGCTATCGATTTTGGTTTTTATAATTATTTCAATGATTTGGCGATACAAGATATGAAGGTGATTGGTTAACTATCATTACTGTATGTCCTTTTTTAACCGAAGAAAAAAAAAGGAGTGGAGGTTCTCTAGTCGACGCGTATATTTTTTTTATGGATGACCGAGCATAACTTTCTACAGATTAGTCCGATTTTGATGATTCTTTTTTCAATTGTACCTCAAAGTTGGTTTCATTTGGGTTTGAACAAAAAATTACAGCCCCAAGGATAGAACCGATTCTGTCGAAACTTGGCACATATATGTAGTTCTGATGACACTTCAACATATTGGAGTTTGGAGTAATATGTACATACAGTGCTCGTCATGAAGTTGGCTACATATGGGAAATACATTTGTTATTGAAATTTCTGAAAAACTCTAATGGCGCTTCGTTTCTGCATATCTAACAACTAAAAAATCCGTTGAGACTTATATCACGTGACCTCATATTTGACGAGAATTTTAAAAAAAGGTGTCTGTGGTGCCGAAAAATGGGATAAATTGGCAAGATATCGAAAAATGTTGAGAAAATGTGTTTGGAATCCAACTGGGACCCCTTGAACCAATTTTTAACCATATTGAAAAAAAAAAATATTCCTCCACCCTTACTAAGAAACATTATACCATTGATCTTTAGATACCATGGAATAGACATTTTGCGGGAGATTAATTATGAAAACACGATTTAGTCTTGGCACTAGGTGAAGTTATGCCCTGATATTGATGCACATGAGCTTATTCAATATTCTCAACCAGTAAATAAAATTTAAACCAACTAATATTTTTAATTAAAACTTAATAATACATTATTTATCCTAATTGAATTTAGTATTGTTTAGGTGGATGTGGAAAAATAAAAAAATCAATTGACAAACAATGTACACATTTTCAATATTATATATGAGCACCTTTGCGCTCCATACATAGAATTGTTCTGGGAAACATTTCGCGGCGAAAATTTTTCAACATAGTTCTGGTGATCAATGCTGAACAATTCCTTATACAAATTTCTAAATGTTCTACATTTCGAAATGGGCGTTGTTTATAAACATTGCTTTTTAGGTGACCCCATAAAAAGAAATCACACGGCGTTAGGTCTGGACACCTAGCAGGCCAAGGATTACCTGAAAATCGACCTATCCGCTGCTCACCAAACTTATTGTTCAACCACTCCCGCACTTCATTCGTAGAATGAATAGAAGCTCCATCTTGTTGAAAGAATAAACGAATCCGCTCTCGTAATGGTAGGTTGTCGATGAATGTAGATATCTCGGTCCGTAAAAAGTTCAAATACCGTTCGCTATTTAAAATTTGTCTAGAAAAGAAGGGAACTACAATTCGCTCATTTAAAATTCTACACCATACATTCACTTTGAAACTATATTGGTCCTTGGCTTCAATAATAAAATTAGAATTATGATCTGCCCACCATCTACAATTTTGAGAACTGACGACACCATTTGAGGTAAAAGTTGCTTCGTCAGGAAATAGCACATTTTTTGAGAAATCACGATTGTGTTCTAACTTTCCCTGGAACCATACACAAAAATAAAATCCAGCATAATAATCCCTGTCTCGCAGTACTTGCACAAATTTTGGTTTGTATGGCTGAAGGTGATTTTGCTTTAAAATTCGTCTAACAGAGGTTCGAGATATTTCTGTTACAACAAAAGTAGATCTTTTTTCGACATGTTTTTTGGGTAACCTTCCACAGTCTGAAAATGGAAATATAATCAGGAAAATCTATACAAGTGCAGAAAGGGCAAACTAATTAGTTCACCCCGATAAGTTATTGAGTTCACCAAATTATATTTCCTATAGAAAAATGATTCAATTTGTTAATAACTTGCCGTTTTCTGAATTTGCCTATCAAAAAAATTTTTTTTTTAATTTAAAAGTTACTTCTCTATATAGTTTTTTCTTGTCGTTTCGGGGACTATATCTGCCCCCGTTCTCAAAATCTTCTAAATCTCCTTCAATTGTTTTAATAATTTGGATTTTTTCTCGCAGAGTCTTTTTCGCTTTTTCATTTGACGGATGTCAATTGAGATCTGCCAAAAAAGTTTGAGAGTGACGTATTGCTCATTTGATATATGGGGTGTTGTTCAGATCAGTTTATTAGCATTCTACCATATCTCACTTTCTCTCTGAGTAGAGGTAACAATGTATGATCCATTTCAACAGAATTTGTTGAAAAGCAGTTGTTATTGGAAAGAAGAATACAGGCCGTTTCTTTCAATTTTCTCCTCTCTTGATGTGGTTCTTTCATCAAGATTTTTGTCCTATTCCATTCAATCGTATGATCGCCATTGGATGTGAGGATATATTCTGCAATTTTTGATCCGGTTATTTGTCGATTTCTGATGTAACTCTGATGATCACTTCGGCGCACTTCCAATGGTCTTGACGTTTCACCTATATAACTATTACCACACGAACAAGGTATGTTGTTTTTGGTACTTTCTTCTGCGTTTTTTGGTTTTGTTTGTGTTAGTATAGATCTCAGTGTGTTTGTAGTTCTAAATGATGTTCTTACATCATACCTAGTCCAATTCGTTTGATCTTTTCAGATAATCCGGGGACATAAGGTATTATGTTGGTTGTGAAAGGTGTAGGTGGTGGGAGTACTCCTGTTGGTTGTGTTAATTGGTTGTTTAATGGATTTTTGTTTTCAATGTCAGTGATTGTTTTTTCCACAAACTGATCCGATTGCATTTTCCTTGAGAACGATTTTATGAGGTTTATTTCTTCCTGTAGATTCTGGTTGGAATTGCAAACTGTTTGGGCTCGATTATAGAGACATGCCTTTTTTCACACTGGCATGATGGTTTGAGTTGTAGTGTAGATATCGATTGGTATGCGTCTTCTTTCTGTGTACAGATGTTTCCATTCGGGATGATGATTTTTGGATCATGACATCTATAAAGGGGAGTTGGTTGTTTTGTTCTGATTCTAACGTGAATTTGATCGTCGGTTCTTGACCGTTTATATGATCCAAGAAAATGTTTAATTCTTCTTCACTTCGATTCCAGATAGCGAAAACATCATCCACGTATCTCCACCATATTTTTGGACCATTGTGGAATGTTCCAACGAAGGATTCTTCAAAGTATTCCATGAATATATTACTTAAAATGGGTGACAAAGGAGAACCCATCGCCATACCAAACTCTTGTTGATAAAATTCGTTTTCGAATTGGAAATATGTTTTTTCTGTGCATAGTTTGAGTAATTCTATGACGGCACTGACATCCAGTTTTGTTCTTGTCTTCAGTGATGTGTTATTTTCTAATCTTTCTTTCACTATTTCTAGAGTTTTATCAATAGGGACATCAGTAAACAAACTTTCGACATCAAAACTTACTAGAAGATCTCCATCTTGAATTTGTAATTCATTCAATTTCTCCAGAAAGTGAGGGGTATTCTTTATAAAACTATTTCCATTTCCAGATAGTGGTTTCAGAATGTTGAGTAGGTATCTAGCGAGTTTTTGTGAAGGAGATCCAATAGAACTTACAATAGGGCGTAGAGGATGAGATGGTTTGTGTATTTTTGGTAACCCATAAAAATGTGGGGGTTTGCTGTGGTGTGATATTAGGTCTCTGCGTTCTGTTTTCGTGAGTATATTTTTGTGTTTAGCTAAAGTTCGATATATTTTGCTTTCTATTGATGGGGTTGGATTTTTGTTTAGTTTTTTGTATACTTTGTTTACTGATATGGTAGTGTCTTGATTGAGTGTGTGATATGTGGTGTTTGAGATCATTTGTGTTAGTTTGTTCTCATAATCAGAGTGTTCATGATGACTGTTGCGTTACCTTTATCAGCTGGAAGTATTTTGATCTGATCGTCTGATCGAAGAGATCTCAATGCATCTCTTTCGTATTTATTTAAATTACTTCTAGGATGATAAGGTTGTGTTAGTGCGTTTTTGCAGTAGATCTGTATTCACCTGCTATTTCAGGTGGTAAACGTTGGGCTGTTGTCTCGATGGCAGTGATCATTTCTACCGTTGGAACAATTTTGGGTGCAACTGCGAAGTTCAGTCCCTTTGCCAACACAAGTTTTTCGTGAATGTCTAAGTTTTTTTATGACAAATTGATACAGTTTTTTCAGAAATTTTGTTTTTGTTTGATATGTGTTGTGGGTGTATTTGTTTCTCTTCCAATAATTTGTGAAATTTGTTTATATGTGTTGTGTTTCTCTTTCGATTGTATGAGTTGTAGGAATTGTGAATACAGTGGTGTAAGTATTCATAGTCATTTCGAATCAGATTTTGTTTCATGAACTGTTCCAAGTTATTGATAATTTTTTTTAAATTTACCTTGTTTTTCCTGTGAAACTGTTTTCGTTCTCTTACCATTGCGTGGCCCGCTCTCTCAATTATTCTTTTGCATTGTTGGGTTTTCAATCTCAAACCCTTCGGATGATCCTATATCCGACATCTGCATAGAAAAGAAGACTACTGTGGGAACTTGAAAATTTCTTGTAAAGATTTTCCATATTCTTGAAATCCCTAACACATTGCGGCCCATATCGTACTTGTAAGTATTGAATGAATGTGTTTTTTTGTGGAGGAACAACGTTTTTCGACATGTTTTTTGGGTAACCTTCCACACTCTGAAAATGAAAATATAATCAGGAAAATCTATACAAGTGCACTTGAAAATTTGTTTCAGGGTTTTCGAAAATTCAACCTTAAAGGGGTAAAACGGGGGTTGAAAGTCTGTATAGTTGGTTTTGAAGTTAGGATCATGAAAATTGGTATATGGTATATGTATGTATATGGTATTCTTTGTTGCAAATAAAAACTAAATGTTTCGGAGTTTTTGGAAATTGAACCCCTGAAGGGGTGAAATGGGGATTAAATTGGGATTGGAAGTTTGTATAGAAATTCCGTTAGTTTTAAGTTAGTGTCATAAAAATTGGTATTCGATGTCTTCGTTACAAATAAAAGAAATATGTATTTCAGTGTTTTTAGACATTCAATCCCTAAAGGGTTGAAAGTTTGTAATGGGGGTTCCGTTAGTTTTCAAGTTAGGGTCATAAAAATTAGTATTTGAGGGCTTTGTAAGGGATAAAGACTATAATTATAAATTAAAGAAACGAACGATATTTTTTATTATACATACATACATTGTTGCTATGGAAATAATCCAAGATCGGGAAAACTTTAGCACATTTTACTTTATTGCAAAGACAGACAAAAATAGGGTGTTTTCAAAGAAGTATAATGAAAAGTGTATCCCCACTTGAAAAAGCTATATAGACTAGGAGGAATCGGCGCATGAGTACCGAAAACTATTCCACCTCAATTTTTTTATGCGATCCTCTTCAAATTGCCCTACTGATGATACAAATGCATGTTGCCATGGGGCAACCCCGTGCCATATTGTTTAAACCGAAATTGTTTAAACAATTGCAAGGAATTGTTATTTTTTAACCGGACAATTTTTTTTTATATTCTTTTTTAAAATACAAATAAAGAAAGGTCCCATGACTTTTCACGATGAAGTTAATATTTTTAGAGATATGAATTTTTAAAGGTTAAAAAAATCTCATATTTGGGTACTTTTGACCCATGAAAAATATATAAAAAAAAAAAAATCGAAATAATATTTTTTTTTAAATTCTTTATACAATAGTTAATAACATTCTTAATAGAGATTTTAAAAATTTCATTGATTATACCTGTTTTTAATTATCAATTTCAGCGCTCACAATAGATCGCTTACCTTAAGTATCGCCTCTCTTCTGACTCATGCTGATCGGCTCTCTGTTTCCTGAATCATTATTTATCATTTATCTTAAAAACTATTAACTATTTTAAGATTGTTAAAGAGAGCAATGTTATTATTGTCTACAATTTGTTTTTGACAAATTTTTTTCTGGAATCAATTTTACAAACGTTATTTAAGCATGAATCGGAACATGTAATTAAAATTTTACCTGCTTTATACGCATTTACGGGTTGTGATACGACTAGTAAAATTGGCACAAAAAAAAAGCTTTAGAACTGATACAAATAAAAGAAAATCGTGATGTCTTAGTCCCTCTTGGCAATGGCTTAGAATTAAGTACTAAGGAGTTGAAAGGCTTAGAAACATTGTATTTAAATATTTTGGGTAAAAAAGGTAACTCCGCGGATGAAGCTAGACAAATTATTTTTTCTCGTTGCTTTGGAACTAATATTAATTTATCGAAAATTCTGTGCACATCAGATGCCTTGCATTTGCATGCACTTAGAGCTTCTGCTCAAACATACATTTGGAAAAAAGCGTTGAATCCCCAATATAAAACATTAGATTTTACGAATTTCGGATACAAACTGGAGAATAGTACTTTGCTACCTTTATTTATGAACAAAAGCCCATTTCCAACTGATCTTAAAAAACCGTGCAATTGTAAGAAAGCCTGTAAAACCAAAGCTTGTTACTGTAAAAAAAATAATATTAGTTGCATACTCCTATGTGGCTGTGATTCAGAAGGCTGTAAGAATATAATATATAAAAATGATATTGATAATAAATAAATACCTTTTTTTTAAATCTTGTTTTATTATTTCATACTTCTACATTGCTATCCTTAATAATTTTTTTTTTAATGACAAAAAAATAATATAAACTGATAAAAAAGTAATTTTAATTACATGTTCCGATTCATGCTTAAATAACGTTTGTAAAATTGATTCAAGAAAAAAATTTGTCAAAAACAAATTGTAGACAATTTAATTTTTAATAACATTGCTCTCCTTAACAATCTTAAAAAAGTTAATAGTTTTTAAGATAAATGATAAATAATGATTCAGGAAACAGAGAGGCCGATGCAGCGCATGAGTCAGAGAGAGGCGGCGATACTTAAAGGTAAGCATACTTGTGAGCGCGCGAAATTGATAATTAAAAAACAGGTATAATCAATGAAATTTTTTCAAATCTCTATTAAGAATGTTATTAACTATTGTATAAAGAATTTAAAAAAAAATTATTTCGATTTTTTTATTTTTTTTATATTTTTCATGGGTCAAAAGTACCCAAATATGAGATTTTTTAACCTTTAAAAATTCATATCTCTAAAAATATTAACTTTATCGTGAAAAGTCATACGACTTTTTTTATTTGTATTTCAATAAAGAATATAAAAAAAATCTGTGCGGTTGAAAAATAACAATTCCTTGCAATTGTTTAAACAATTTCGGTTTAAACAATATGGCACGGGGTTGCCCCATGGCAACATGCATTTGTATCATCAGTAGGGCAATTTGAAGAGGATCGCATAAAAAAATTGAGGTGGAATAGTTTTCGGTACTCATGCGCCGATTCCTCCTAGTCTAATAGAATAGCGAAACTCGTTTCGTGGATTTTGTAAACCAATTTTTTGCGAAAATCGTAGTGAAGTGTTTTTAGTTCACTTTCATGAGAAGTAATTAGTTGTGGGAGGACTCTACACATATTCTTGTTCAATTCGGATGTTTTTGCATAGAAACAAATATAAAACAGTCAACAAAAAATAACTGTTAAAAAAATGCATTTGCCAAGAGTCATTCTCAACAATTCGTACGTACACTTTTTTGTTGCCAAACTTTGTAGTGTGGCTTTGAGGAAAATACATGTAACAGTTCATAATATGTTGAATATCATTATTGAAAGGATAGTGTTTTTCCACTCATTCGAAATAAGTGTGTCATTGTGATTACAAAAAATTCCCACGTCTGGTATCCATAACTTTCTAACTGTGTCCTTATCGGCAAAGATGCAGTCAATGTTTTTGTTATAATACGTCTTACAAAACGCCCAGGCCATTTCAATTGGCAATGGTGTGGGGATCATCTAAAACTTTATGATTGTACCCTCCAAAATTTTGTCCAACATATGTCTTATATCATTGTCAAAACGAAAATTAATGGAAATTTGGAATTATTTTTTTTCACAATCGAATGGAAACGTATTTATGTCAAAAAAGTCTTCAATGTCCTTGTCCATGTATTTGGTAGCTCATGACTTGCATCTACCGATGAGGTTTAAAATTATTTATTACCAAAGAAAACATGAAGTTTCGGTCTTTCATTAAACTACCTTTCACAAATGAATATATGTTTAGCAACAAGATATATAAGATCCAGGTCAGGTCAAATATGCCTACGCTTCTTTGTTTGAATACTTATTTGCATTTCTTATTAGATGATATATTCAAATTTTTATGGTTAAAGATGTATAATAGAATGAAAAAAGCAAATTTTTCGAAATAGCGCCAAAGAAATTAAAGAATTTAATATCACAATGGATTGATTGTTGGTGCTTTTCCATGCTTCTTCCAAAGACTGAGATTTAAAAAATCTACTCACACATACTTTGATGTGAACGCTGAGGGAAAGCATTTCAAACTGCCTTTGATTTTCATATTTCTGTGGAAGTTCAGCTGTTGTCCATAAGACGTTGATAGAACTCCATTATGGGTAATGAGGTTTTTGCAATTTTACCCATGATTGTGTTAGTGACAGGATCTATCTAGGAACAATTCGTTAACAAGTGATGAATTTAAAAATATATGTATATACAGTGCGCGTCAAAATTATGGAACAAATTCGATATTTCGCAAGCCATGTACTTTTGACAAAAAGCCTGAAATAAGTCGATTTTATTTTAAAATGCCGATTTTTTTATGTATATTTAAAGAGGTTATGTCACTAGTTTTGACATGGTGACGTAATTGGTAATTTTTTTAAATTGGAATAGATGTCTTGTGATACTTCATCTGAAAGGCCTTTCAATACTGCATTCAATGATAATAATTAATTAGATATTTTTTTACAGGGTGAACAAAAATTAATATTGTATTTCAATAAGAGAATAACTCTATATCCAACAAAATAGAACAGTTAAATAATATGTTCGAAATGCCATCCACCAGTCTCTTGACAATAAGCAAATCTACGGACATATTCCTCTTGCACATTGCGAATAACTTCCGTAGTAATTCTGTTAATTTCGATCCCAATTCGATTTTTCAACTCTTGTAGATTTTGCGGCCTATCCACATAGACCTTCGATTTCAAATAAACCCACCAGAAAAAATCCAGGGGCGTAAGATCTGGAGATCTTGGGGCCACTCTATCGGTCCGCGTCTACCAATCCACCTCCTAGAAAAACAATTATTCAGAAACTCGCGAACATCACGTGCATAGGGCGGGGGTGCACCATCTTGTTGCAACCAAATACTTCCATCCTAACTCACCAAGTTAGGATTGTTGACGTTTGGAAAAATATCGGCAAGGCTAGGTATGAGTTCATTTCTTAAAAATTCCAAGTTACGCTCCCCTGTGAGATTTCCTTCGAAAAAATACGGGCCAATAATCCTGTCGTTTATTATCCCTGCCCAAACATTGACTTTCTGAGGGTATTGAGTATGCCCGTCCATCATCCAGTGAGGATTATCCCTACTCCAATATCTGCAATTCTGACGATTTACTGAACCATTTAGGCAAAACGTAGCCTCATCGGAAAACTGAATTTGTTTTATGAAACGTTGATTGCGGTTACACAAATCCTGCATTATTTCACAGAACTCCACACGGCGATCGGGATCATCATCATTGAGTTGTTGATGTAGCTGTTCTTTGTATGGATGGTACTTTTCTGCTTTTAGAATACGTAATACTATCTTTACTTGTAACTAAATAACTCACAATGTAATAAAATAAATATTTACCCACTTCCAATCTCCCAAATAATCTGAAATTTGTCACACATATCAAGGACCGATGACAATACAAGAATTTCATAATCATAATTTAATAATAATAAAAATATATTTTTCCAAACGCCAACAATCCCAACTCACCAAATGAAAGTATTTGGTTGCAACAAGATGGTGCACCCCCGCACAATGCACGTGATGTTCGCGAGTTTTTGAATAACTGTATTCCTAGGAGGTGGATTGGTAGACGCGGACCGATAGAGTGGCCCCTAAGATCTCCAGATCTTACGCCCCTGGATTTTTTCTTGTGGGGTTATTTGAAATCGAATGTTTATGTAGATAGGCCGCAAAATCTACAAGAGTTGAAAAATCGAATTAGGATCGAAATTAACAGAATTACTCCGGAAGTTATTCGCAATGTGCAAGAGGAATATGTCCGTAGATTTGCTTATTGTCCAGAGACTGGTGGATGGCATTTCGAACATATTATTTAACTGTTCTATTTTGTTGGATATAGAGTTATTCTCTTATTGAAATAAAATATTAATTTTTGTTCACCCTGTAAAAAAATGTCCAATTAATTATTATCATTGAATGCAGTATTGAAAGGCCTTTCAGATGAGGTATCACAAGACATCTATTCCAATTTAAAAAAATTACCGATTACGTCACCATGTCAAAACCAGTGACATAACCTCTTTAGAATATACATAAAAAAATCGGCATTTTAAAATAAAAATCCACCTATTTTATTTTTGTCAAAATAATCTTGCAAATATAATTTGTTAATTTTGGATATATAATATATTTAATATATATATATATATATAAAAGAAACATGAAGATATCTTTGACACCCCGTAAGATAAATAACATTCGGTTATGTATATTAGATGGACCAGCGATTTTAAATTTTATATTTTCAAGTTGCCAAAGGTACAGTTTCTGAGATATACTAACAATATGTTTATTTTTAAATGAGACAACCAGTATATTTTACAATTTTCTGTTAAGTTTTTTATTGCCGATGCAGCATACAAACTGTTAATGGCCAATATTGACCATTAATTTCGAGAAATTAGGAAAAACATTTTTATTTTGTAAATAATATTGCAGAATAAAAGAAAACAATACCTAAAGAAAAAAATCGAAGTAGATGTTCAATATGACCTCCTTGTCTTTGGAAACAGAAATCCATTCTGAATGAAAATTCATCCAAGACTTTTCCAATCGTTTCCGGAGAAATTAGGGCTATCTCCTCTGTAATTCTGTCTTTCAGTCGTTGGATAGTCTATGGCCTATTCACATACACTCTACTTTTTGGATAACCCCACAAAAAATAATATAGAGGTGTCAAATCCGGAGATCTTGCTGGCCATTCGATAGCTCCTCTTCTTCCAATCCAACGATTTGGAAATGTAATGTCGAGAAACTCACGAACGCCTTGAAGATAATGAGGAGGCGCTCCATCTTGCTGAATCCAAATAGATCTATTCACGATATGGGGATTTATATTATCAGGAAAGAGTCTGGCTAGTTCTGGAATTAACTGTAATTCAAAAAATGCGCAGTATTCTTTACCTGTCATGGTTCTATTCCAAAAATAAGGTCCAATAATGGTATTATTAATAATTCCCGCCCACACATTGATCTTTTGTGGATACTGCGTTTGTGCCTCCACCATCCAATGAGGATTTTCATGTGACCAGAACCTGCAGTTTTGTTTATTCGCCGTGCCATCTAACTGGAAAGTAGCCTCATCAGAAAAAAGGATTTGATAAAAGAAATCAGGATTAGTGTCAAATCTATTCAACATTGTTTCACAGAACTCCATTCTGCGATCTGGATCGTCTTCGTTCAGTTCCTGTACCAATTGTACTTTATAGGGATGCCATTTTCCTTTTTTTGAATATTTATGAACAGTTGTTTGGCTGATGTGATTTTCGGTTGCAACAACTCTAGTAGCCTCATGAGGGTCTTCAACCATCGACAAAAAAATTTCAGTTTTTGTTTGCTCTGGAATAGGAGGGCGGCCACTTTTTGGGAGTTCTCGTACATGTCCACTTTCCTCAAATTTATGAATAATTTTAGATACAGTACCACGTGCTATAGGAGTTCTGTATTCATACTTGTTATTAAATATTTCACATACCTCTTTGTGTGTGCGTGTCCTACAAATAATGTCGCAAATAAAACATACTCAAATTTCATAATATTATGGTATTACCTGTCACCACATCCTTTTCAAATTTCAATTCTATGGCGCTCTGTCAAATGTACCATTGTATTTCACTCTGATTTTTATCGCTGGTGAGCCTATTTTCAAAAAACTATCACGACGTACCTACTGACAGTAAATCACGACGTATCTACTGACAGTAAAACCTACTTGATTAGCGAAATGAAACCGATTTCATATCATGTTTATCAGTACAAAAACAGCAAAGGCTCTTTTAAACTTTAACAAATACCAAGTGGCTCATTTTATTTTATCTTTATGTTAATATCGAAGGTTGCAATAAAAGTATTTTTCCTAATTACTTAGAAAATATTGGCCATTAACAGTTTGTATGCTGCATCGGCAAAAAAAAACTGTAACAGAAAATTGTAAAATATACGGGTTGTCCCATTTGAAAATAAACAAATTGTTCATATATCTCAGAAACTGTACATTTGGCAACGTCGGAAATTTAAAATCGCTGATCCATCTAATATACATAACCAAAATTTGTTATTGTATCTTACGGGGTGTCAAAGATATCTTCATGTTTACATACTTTGCGCATATATATATATATATATATATATATATATTGATGTTGATTTGTAGTATTCCAAATTATTCTATCATTGGCCCAGATTTGTTGTTCCAGGGTGTCTCTTCGCTGTAGAGGTTTTTGATGAAGATTTTCCGTTGTTCTCGTTCACTATTCGCTAATGTTTGAAATGATCAGTTCGATTAACGTAACAGAATCTCTACAAAAAGTAACAGATTGCAAGACAATTTCATATTTGTGTTAATGGATTTCATCTCTCTCTGGATTTCTTTCAGCACAGAAGAGGATTCAGTTGGAATATTTTCGCTATCATCTCCCGCGATGATTATCGATTCTCGTTTGGAGATATCATCCGTGCCTCTGTATTTCCTGCGCAGCCATCAGATTCCAGGTATTTGAAAATGCGCTACACCTGCCTTACTCATGAAAGAATCTCTGGCAGTTGCACTTCAGATGGTGGTTTCCCAGTGAAAAGTTTACAAATAGGAATGTTGAACTTTATATGAAGACATGAAGACACTTTTTTAACCGACGAAACCAAAAAGGAGGAGGTTATCTAGTCGACGCGTATATTTTTTTTTATAATTTTTTTTTATGTATGATCACGCATAACTTTTTACTGAAACGTCCGATTCCGATAATTCTTCCTTCAGTGGATGGGGTGTACTTCGAAGTTGGTCCCATTTGAATTTAAAAGATGAAATCCACCCCTAAGGGTAGCAAAATGAAGGATATTGATCACTCACCCTCTGAATTCTGGTCCGTTAACCGATTCTATCAGGCATAACTTTGTACTGGGTTCCTCGATTTGGATGATTCTTTCTTTAATAGATAGGGTATACCTCATATTTGGATTTCGAATGAAATTATATACCCTTACGGTTGGAAAAATAGGGGATAATTGATTTTTCACTTGTGAACATTGGCACACACATATGTAGTTGACAATGACAGATCGCTACTGTCATTATTTCTGTTCCACACCCGTCACAATCATTTTATTCTATGAGAGGATGGAATGATATACAAAGTAATGGAATAAACTAACCAGAACAACAAAAATAATTTATATTACAACAAATAGTAAAAGTAGATAATCATATTATTTAACTGGTAATAGTTGAAGTGAGGTGGGTAAGTGAGTATTTCGGAAGTAATCAAAAAACAAGTAGGTAGTAATTAGTAGATTTCGGCCACAAAAAATTGAAAAATAAAAACTTTTTAACAAAAAATTAAACCGACGAAATACGGAACTGAAAAGTAAAAAATATAACAAACCTTTTTAGTCTCAATAACTAAGCTCCTAAACTAATTTAAGTAACTAATTTTGAGTCGGCGCCAAACGAACAATCAACGGAGATCATTAAATTACTTCAAAAGAATTATCAGAATGTCACCGCGCAACTCGATGCCATCATTTCACGCCTTACCTAATTCATTTGCTTGTTTGTTTGGCGCCGACTCAAAATTTGTTACTTACATTAGATTAGGAGCTTAGTAATTGAGACTAGGAAGGTTTATTTCATTTTTTACTTTTCAGTTCCGTATTTCGTCGGTTTAATTTTTTGATAATGTTCGCTGTTTTGTTTCACTGCGAATTTGATAGCAATTGGGTTATTCATTGATTGTGCTGAATAATGATCTGGTTGGGAAGATGGGATTTACACTAGCTAAAGTTCATCGTGGATTGATTTGTTTGAAAATATGAACAGGGAGTTCATAAATTCGGATGTGTCGTTTAAGATAACGATGGAAGATAAATGACTAAAGTTTTTAGTCGCAGATGATTCCATATCTGATTTTATGAACACCCTGTTCATATTTTCGAACGAATCAATCTATCATACCCCATGACAGGTTATAATATCAAAAAAACACTGATTGCAAAGTGTCACTCCGAAAAAAACCTTTTTAACATTTTTCCATCACTGGAAAGTGAGATTGCTTCTAAAAAATGTATTTCTCAATTCTTCCGGTCTTCCTGATGATCGTCAAAAATCGACAAGAATGTATTGAAGACCTAGTGAATGCGATGCCAGTCTTGCATCAATGTTACAAATGATTTATGGTGAGTGCTCCTTCTTGCAGAACATTTTTCTTTATCTCATTCATCTATATGAGTTCTTGATTAAGACTGGAATATAAAATAAAAAAATTACATTCAGATTTTTTTTTTGAGTTAGGGCCCTTTCAAAATATCAATCAGATGTAGTTCAATGTTCAGCGTGGCTTTAGCCGGGGAAGTAGTTGTTTTCCATTGGATATTCACATGAAGAACTTTTTATATCATGAATTTTTCAATTAACAGAAAAATATTTCTATTCAATATTCAATTGAGAATGTTTTCCTTTTCAAAAAATTTATTGTACTATGAGAAATACTGGAAAAACAATCGCGGAAGAAAAATTACCAAACATACACTGTTCGAGTGCACAATAAATGGAATATTGAACTTTTCACATTGAGGATCCCATTTCTGGTTTAACTTTTGACTCGGTTACAGATTGTAACATTGAATATAAAAACAGTATAAGCAACATATTACAGTGCTATCAATTAAAAATTTCAGGGATGTAGGTGATGAGGGATGTAGGTGATGAGTAAAATTGGCCCAAGAACTGTTCCTTGGGCAACCCCAATTTCTTTAATCGCTCAAATCGTTGCTTATTTTGACTGTTTGCTTTTTATCTTTCAAGTATATACCAGGAAGGGTCTCCTTTCCTTTCGATAAGTAAGTGTAAATCGATAAAATATTTCGGGAAATTTCAGATAAAACCGTACCCGTTTTGGGTTAGATTCCTCGGGTGCCTATTGACATTTATTAATGGTGATTGGTAACATTTCATTTCAGTAGAGAATTTTATAAGAATAGTCGATTGTTACTATACATCTAATTTAACCTAATGCCTCAAAAGAAACGCAAAATCACCAAATTACTTTGATGAGATCTTCAATAATTCATCCTGGAGAATACTGATAGTTTAATGTTGTTTTTGTTTGTTAGATAATTCACGTACAACCCAGGTGGCTTTGCAGGTGTCTTTAATACTGAATATTTTGTTTTGGAAGTGAACCTTTTTCATATGAATATAAAGTCGAGTGTCGTTGAATTTCAATAATAAATTGAATTGTCCTTCCTGTATATTATTTTTTGTTTAGTATCCATGTCAATATTTTGCATATACGAAGTTGTTTAATAGATATTTCAAAGTGAAGTTCCATAATTTACAACTATTTATTCTTCCTAGATATTCAGGAATCAGCGAATAAATAGGTAGTTTAAACATTGCAATAAGAAGATACCAAGTGGTGAAAACTTTGCAAGTCGTATTTATGATTAAAATGGAACGAGGGATAAGTCAGAATCAGATCAGCTCAAAGGCAAATCAAATTGGAGCATATGGAAGTTTCAAATGAATATTATCCTATTTCGGGGAATTTCTCAACTTGTATGTATCCATTCTATGGTCATAGCAATTAAAATTGACCATATCTTTGTTTAAATTGAACTTCAATCTGGTAGGCGTACGCTCACATCGAGTTTGATCATACCATTATACGAAAGTGAAGGGGCTCTCGGCTTTATGAAAAGTGGCGATAAAAAAGCCAGAGGTCATGAATCGGCATAAATCACACGCAGACAAATGACCCGGTGAATGAAAGTATCCAGTACTTACGCCGAAGAATCCTCTGGTGAGAGTAAGGAAACGAATCCAAGAATGTAGGCTATTTGTTCGGAAGATCATCGTGATTTAGTGATACAACCGTACAAGGAGTACGACGACGTATTCCATATGAGCTTTTATAACATTTGAATCGGTTATAATAATGATAGTTTGTGTTCACGAAATCTAGTTCCTTCTACCTCCACTTTCGTTCGACTTCTCATATGGGATCATTTAAAATGTATTTTTTATACACGCTTTAGTATGAACCAGAATCTTTGAAATTCATTTTCACCCTCTTCCAGATTTCAGAATCATTCAGAATTTTGCACACGTAGGTATTTAGAACCCATGACAATACAATAATTTCAAAGCTATGACCTGGTATTCTCACCAAGATCGTTAAAAAAAAATCTAAGATTTGGTGAAGTCGCCCGTAAAAATGAATAATTTATATTTCGAAGATTTGGTGAATTCACTGGTTTGGTCCTAGTACTTTCACCAAAAGTTATGTGCAAAAGACCTCATAGGATGAAGTACGGAGAAGCTGCAGAGCCATATCGACCCCCCTTCCCCCTACAATCCTCTCTCACCAAAAGTTAGTAAAAACTTCTCATGAGGATTAATTAATTTCCAGAAGTTGGAATGCTCAAAAACACACTTCTAGCGATATGGACTAAAAAGTTGAAAATAAAATTATATCCATTAAAAATTATAAAAGTCTTATCATTCAAGGCAGCTGACTACAAAAACCTATACAATAGGTGTTTGTTGATCGCATATCCACCCAAAAACAACTACCTGGCTAATGCCTCGACGAACGTTGAATGGCATCCGATGGATAAGCGTGCAAAGTCCTACAAGGTACTTTGCAAATGTTTGTTGTTTGTTCCGTTCCGTTCTGCTATTTCCCTTGACCCACCCTGTACTGATGAGGGGCAAATATCCCGAAACCGGTCTACAGGTAGTCAGCCTGAGTGAAGTGGTTAATATTGGTCCATTTCGCAACAAACATTTACAAAGTACCTGGTAGGACTTTGCACGTTTATCCATTCAACGCCCGTCGAAGCATTAGCCAGGGAAGTAGTTGTTTGTTGATGGATATGCGACCAACATACACCTATTGTATAGGTTTTTGTAGTCGGCTGTCTTGAGGAATGAGAAATTTTTCATTTTTAATGAAATTATGGCTAGCTATCGAAAATGTTACAGATTTATGTCTCTTATTGCAAATAAAATTATAGTTAAAAAATACTAAAAGAACTCGTTTTTGTAGCAATATCACTCAAAAAGTTAAAAATAATATGAATAAAGTAATTGACCAAAAAATTTACTTTAATGTAAAAAGAGCGTGTGGTGCGCTCTACTTACTTTTCATAATGACTCTTCCTTTACGAATAGCTAGCGATTAAAAATCAAAGACAACTGATATCAAGCACCCCACGCTTTTTTTTAAAATTAAAGTTAAGTTTTTGGTAATTACTTTATTCTAATTATTTTCAACTTTTTAGTACATATTGTTGTTTTTTCAAACTTTAATTTCATTTAAAGTTAGAGTATAGGAGTACAGTCTAAGTGTTTGCTTTTCATATAGATTTCAATAAAAACACTACTTATTGGTCCCTCACCACAACAATACTTTCAAAAACTTTTGATATACCATTTCAGATCATGATCCCGAGAACCCAAAAATACCATCACTCTAAATGTTTATATAGATGTAGCTATACAGGACGAACACCGTTTTGAACTATATCACCGATCGTTTTTTTTTAAATGAAAGACATTCTGATAGATGGCGTGGGGGAATCAACTGAAAAAATTCAAATAGCATGGGGGTCAAGTGGCACATCGTTGATGAGATAATTCAATTATCTTTTCAACCATCTAAATTTTTTCGAATTTCGGTAATTTTTTTCACAATATGCATTTGAAATGTCAGGTATAACAAAACAAAAAACAAAGCTATTATGTAGGATTCCTATTTATTGAGAATAAGAAGCAAAATTGTTCCAATTAATGGATTTAGGTGTTCGAATTGTCGGCCTGATGCTTCTGAATAAAATATTCGTTTCGAAAATTCTTCCCGAACTGGAAAGGGAAACATTCTCAATTAAATATTGATAGAAAGATTTTTCTGTGAATTGAAAAATTCAGATTAAAATGAAGTTATTTTTTATGAATGTCTAACAGAAAACAACTACATCTGATTTTATGAACATCCTGTTTATATTTTCAACAAATCAATCTTCCCGAACATTATGTAACATATCTGCTGTTACTCGTTGTTTCAGTTGCGATAATTCGTTTTAGGTAGTGTTATGATCATTTATACATTAGAAGGTCTTAAACATCGACAAAATAATCCAACTTCATCTAAGGCATTTCTAGGTAACTGTTTGATTATCAGTTTACCAAATCCAATAAATGGTACCCCTTATGAGTTTGGTCATCAAAAATAATTAAATTGGGTATTATTTGATCGGAAATTTTATTATTGTATGGATTCAAAATCTCTACCTGATTAGGCTTTGAAACGAATTCGAAAAACAACTTTCTAACAAAAAATGAAAACGGCGAAAAAACAATCTGAAAAGCAAAAAAATAAAATAAACCTTCTTTAATAATAACTGAATTCAAATTGACCAACTCTGAGTATCCCCATTTATTAAAAAAATAATATTTTGAATCGAACAATCCAGTACAAGTTATTGAGTGGTAGATTCGGTTAACGGGTAAAAATTCAGTAGGTAAACGCTAAATATCCTATTTTTCTACCCTTAAGGGCAAATTTTCTTTCGAATTCAGATGGGACCAACTTCGAGGTATACCCTTACCAATAAAAAAATAATAATCGAAATCGAACCACTCTGGAAAAGTTAATGCGTGGTCATACATAAAAAAATTATGCCCGCCGACTAGAGAACCTCCTCCTTTTTTTTCATCGATTAATGAAGAATTATTCAAGTCCTTTTTCCATTGACCGTATTTTATGTTACTCATCGCATTTGTAATTCCGTAGAACAACCATGGTTGAAAGTAAAAACGAATTACCTTTTCCAACGATGTACAACTCGACTTCTATGCCTTTTGAGATCTTCAAGTTGATGTACGCCCTCTGTCGAGTAATTGTGATGTTACTTCTCTCAAAAAGTAGGATCGGTAATATAATTCAAATTAGTTTCAGTCCCATCGATTCACGTCAAACCGTTCAAAATTTATCGAGGTAAGGGTACCATTCAGATCCGCACTTATATTTGACATTTGAAAAGCATATTGTGAAAAAATATATTAACGTAATTAAGAAAAATAGATTGTTGAACAAAGAATTGAATTATCTTCTCAAAGATGTGCCCCTTGACCCCCCTGCTATTTAAAATTTTAAAGTATGTGCCCCCCCCCATGTGCCATCTATCAAGCAATCAGGATGTCTTTCATTTCAAAAAGTAGTATCGGTGATCATTCAAAACGGTTATCGTCCCATTGTTCTACGTCAAACCATTCGAAAGTTAACAGAGGGGGGGTATAAAAAGCTGCACTGTATATATATATATATATATATATATATACATGAAAGGGAAAATGGTGGCATATTGGACAAATTATTAATTTAAAGAAAAAAAAACATCCTCAAGCGGGAGTCGAACCCACGACCTTCTCATCTCTAGTCGGACGCTCTACCAACAGCTATTTGAGGACATAGGAACCGCCGCATATTTGTGAATAATTTTTTCCCATAATTTAATGTTAGTGTTAGAATGAATAGAAAACATCGAAAGTACTTATCAATGGCCATCAAGACCAGTGATTCACAAATATGCGGCGGTTTCTATGACCTCAAATAGCTCAGTTGGTAGAGGGTCTGACTAGAGATGAGAAGGTCGTGGGTTCGACTTCCGCTTGAGGATATTTTTTTTCCTTTAATTTAATAATTTGTCCAATATGCCACGATTTTCCCTTTCATGTATTTCTCAAGACGCAACTTTCTACTTCGCAGTATATATATGTTGTATATATCACCTCAGAAAAGAAAATTAATGTTTTGCATGAAACAAATAAATGAAGTGAAAATCCTAGTTTTTCAAGTTAGACACAAAATTGTCGAGTTTGCAAAAAAAAATAATTGAGAGTATAACCTCCACGTTGGTTTAGCACAGCTCTACACCTGTTGTTCATAGACAAAATCACGTTGTCAATGTCCGCTTGAGGTAAATGTGCCCATTCTGTTGTCAGAAGCTCTCGGAATCGAAGAGCATTGTGAATATTGCCCATAAGTGAGTAATCCTACGTTGAAGCGTATCCCACAATCGGATTGAGGTCCGGGGATTGTGCGGGCCATGGCAATACTACTTCAATTTCCTCGTTGTGCAACTAGTTCGTCAATCTCTGCGGTATGGGGACGAGCATTATCATGCATAAGGCGGAAGTTTTCACAACAGCACCATCAAATAAAGGCACAATGGGTTGAAGAATACTTTCCACATACTGCTTACCTGTTATGAAACCACTTGCAAAAACGAGGTCGGTT
Organism: Gonioctena quinquepunctata; assembly: GCA_018342105.1. Taxonomy (NCBI): domain Eukaryota; kingdom Metazoa; phylum Arthropoda; class Insecta; order Coleoptera; family Chrysomelidae; genus Gonioctena; species Gonioctena quinquepunctata. The sequence continues at coordinate 59,865 of JAFIRS010001699.1, forward strand.
CTGCCGCCTATAATTGAAAAGTACAGGGGTAAAACGGGCTAACTAATTTTTTTAGTTTTGAGATATAGAAAGTTTTAGGATGTAAACTCTCTAAGAAGCAGTAGATAGAATTTAAAAAAATGAGGACGACTGTTGGGTACGCTAAAATATAAATGGGGTTTTGCAGATATTGTTAAAAAAATGAATTATGATAACCTGCCATGTCATGTCAGGCGCATGCGCATATGATTTCTCATTAAACTATGTGCTAATAGTGTTTAATGTTCTCTTCACAAAAAAAATATCCATACATAGATAGCAGAACCCAGAGCCAGTAATATAATTTTCTAAAAGTTACGTGCTTCCCCAAGTGTAGAAGTGAGTAGTGAAATACTTGAGTTTTGTTTTCCCCTCCTCTCAGATTCACCACCACTAATATGGGACACCCTGAATATCCACTCTTTCCATGGACTGCTCCCTCAGAACATGGTTTCAACAGCGGTTCCCGAATTTTCCGTCAGGTATAAAAACCCTATAGGAAGTAATAAACTATCAAATATTGATCCGATGAACAAAGCCAAGTTGCTCATCAAACTAACTCAAATCTTACTACCTTTGGAAGGAAAGTTCGCCTTGTATGAACCTTTCTTCCTCTGTTACTTGTTACATTAATATAAAAAAATACTTCATACAGTTAAAGTTCGAATTGTTTCCTCACCCACCTGTTCGCCAGATTTAGCCCCCTCGGATTATTTTCTGTTTTCAAACTTAAAAAAATGGCTCGGTTGTAAAAAAATCAACAATAATAAAGAGGAGAAATCTACGGTTGATGGCTATTTTAAGGAGATCGACGAAGCTCAGTATAAGCAGGGTATCGAAGTTATTGAACATCACTGGGAAAAGTGTATCGAGCTGAGAGGAGACTATGTAAAGAAATACAGATATTTTTTCGCAAATTTTTTTCCTTTGTTGGTTCCGATACTACTGGGCTACCCTCGTATCACCTTGATATGACTTTATATTCACAAGATTTCCCTGTGGGTCTAGTGAGTCTTTGAGGTTTGAGCGTGGAACATAAATGCAATATTCTGAACCCCACTCCTGAAGAGGTGGACTATAAATTGAAAATGAATGTGGATTTTTCATATTTTTAACAAAACGCAACATTGCATAAAAAAACAATTTCTGTGGAACTTCTGGAAGGGAAAGCTCAAACGTTTCTCGGCTTTTAGACAACAGTATTACCGGAATTAGAAAAACAAACATATCTTTATGAATTATTTTCTAATTATACTGACATTTACTTTTATTCATTGCAGTTTTATCACATTTGGTGATAATGAAATTCACACTGTATTTCATATACTCACTTTCAAACTGTTTTTACTTAATGTTATGTACTCGTGACCTGAAAGAACTCTCATGGATTTAGCATATGAGTCGATGCAGAATCTGTTCATGTGGAGTTTTTCATTGGTGTTCATGAATATTCATTATAACTCGAATAGTCTAATCTCTAAACTCGAATTTCCGATACAAGTACATTCTCCTTTCCATACAAAATGAAATTTACCCCAAATCAAGTAGTTGCTGATTAAAACAACTTTCACACTTTTTCGAAACGTCCAATTTGCATACAAAACAAACAATGGATGTCAGATTGCATTCAGTCATTGAATAATTCCCAATAGAAATGGTAATTTATTCCAAATTTAGGTATTTACAAGAAATCGGATTCACAAAGAAGTTGTGCGGATGATTTATAGGCATGATTCACTTTCCCTGCCTACGCAGAGGTTCTTCAGGTAGCTATTCTAGACCCACCTTGAATTTTTAACCGACGAAACCAAAAAGGAGGAGGTTCTCTAGTCGACCCGTATATTTTTTTTTCCATATTTTTTTTATGTATGATCACGCATAACTTTTTACTGAGGCGTCCGATTCCGATAATTCTTTTTTCAGTGGATAGGGTGTGCTTCGAAGGTGGTCCCATTTGAATTTAAAAGATGAAATCCACCCCTAAGGGTAGCAACATGAAGGATATTGATCACTCACCCTCTGAATTCTGGTCCGTTAACCGATTCTATCAGGCATAACTTTGTACTGGGTTCTTCGATTTGGATGATTCTTTTTTCAATAGATAGGGTATACCTTATATTTAGATTTCGAATAGAATTACATACCCCTACCAGTAGAAAAATAGGGGATAATTGATTTTTCACTTATGAACATTGGCACACACATACGAAGTTGACAATGACAGATCGCTACTGACATTATTTCTGTTCCACATCCGTCAAAACCATTATATTCTATGAGAGGTTTGTAGTTGTTGTTTTTCAAAGTACGTTGGATTTTGGAAAAACTTTTACCTAATTGATCGTCTACACTTTTTTTAAAACATTCAGAATTTTCTAAAAAATAATACAATGTTTCGAAAAAGTCTATTCGTGAATTAATATGGATAGGCTTATTACCTTCCTGGTTTTCTTGAACTACACGCTTTTTTCTACTGAAACTGAAGGTATGATTCACCTTTTGGTAAATATTTTTTATTGTATTTTCTGACGATACAACACCCTATATTCACTTTTTACAGCACGTTTATTTTTTAACCGACGAAACCAAAAAGGAGGAGGTTCTCTAGTGGACGCGTATATTTTTTAAATTTTTTTTTTTATGTATGATCACGCATAACTTTTTACTGAGACGTCCGATTCCGATAATTCTTTTTCAGTGGATAGGGTGTACTTTGAAGTTGGTCCCATTTTAATTTAAAAGATGAAATCCACCCCTAAGGGTAGCAAAATGAAGGATATTGATCACTCACCCTCTGAATTCCGGTCCGTTAACCGATTCTATCAGGCATAACTTTGTACTGGGTTCTTCGATTTGGATGATTCTTTTTTAATAGATAGGGTATACCTCATATTTGGATTTCGAATGAAATTATCCATCCTTACGGGTAGAAAAATAGGGGATAATTGATTTTTCACTTGTGAACATTGGCACACACATATGTAGTTGACAATGACAGATCGCTACTGACATTATTTCTGTTCCACATCCGTTAAAACCATTATATTCTATGAGAGGATGGAATGATATACAAAGTAATGAAATAAACTAACCAGAACAACAAAAATAATTTATATTACAACAAATAGTAAAAGTAGATAATCATATTATTTAACTGGTAATAGTTGAAGTAAGGTGGGTAAGTAAGTAATTTGGAAGTAATCAAGAAACAAGTAGGTAGTAATTAGTATATTTTAGCCATAAAAAATTGAAAAATAAAACTTTTTAACAAAAAATTAAACCGACGAAATACGGAACTGAAAAGTAAAAATTAAAATAAACCTTCTCAGTCTCAGTAAGTGAGCTCCTAAACTAATGTAAGTAACTGATTTTGAGTCGGCGCCAAACAAACAATCAACGAACATCAATAAATTACTTCAAAAAAATTATCAGAATGTCACCGCGCAACTCGATGCCATCATTTTACGCCTTACCTAATTCATTTGCTTGTTTGTTTGGCGCCGAATCAAAATTAGTTACTTACATTAGTTTAGGAGCTCAGTTACTGAGACTAAGAAGGTTTATTTTACTTTTTACTTTTCAGTTCCGTATTTCGTCGGTTTAATTTTTTGTTAAAAAGGTTTTATGTCACATCAATCTATCCAGTTGAGTATGAAGCATGTATCCTGAAGAAATTGGTAACGACAGTTGAGAATAGCTGTGAGAATTACACACCTCCATAGAGTTTATAGCCATTCAAAATTCAAAGTAGGTGTTTTCAATTTTTGCTTCACCATGGCAACGAGAAAAAATTCCGGGAATGTTTTTATTGATAGTTCTGTCCGGCGGTCAGTTCTTGATATTTTGTCTGTTACTGTTCATTACGGATTCGTTAGAGCCTGAAATTCTGAGTAAAGAAGGCAAAATTATAAATATAATTTTCATAAAGTGCTTTCTGGAAACACGAAACGCTGGCAGTGCATACAACGAGGATTCGAATCTCACATTGAAACTTTGAATTTATGTAATACTGTGATTGAGTGCAATGGAAACCACAACCACCATGGCAGTGATGTGTCTATTTCAAACCGACAGAAATTGAGTAATTGCTTGAAAATAAAATAATTAATAAAAAAACTTTTCAAAGGCAAAATTGTATTCAAATGCACTAAAAAGTAGAAAATAATCGCTTTGGATATGTGACGTCGGTTATTCCGTTAGTTATAGATTCAAAAGCTTATCGCGCAAAGTTTTCAGGTCGAATCCAAAAGCGACAAGCTTTTGATAACTCACGGAATAGCCTGCGTCACACATCCAAAGCAATAATCTTTTACATTTTAGTGCCTTTGTATAAAAGGTTTTTTATCAATTATTTCATTTTGTGCATTTAAGTACTTAAGTACGCCTTCATCTATGCATTTTTGTTAAAGCATCGTTATTATGAGGCCTTAACAAAGATGGTTGTTTTGGCAATTAATAAATTGATATATGTCTTTACTAGGAATGGTTTGGATTCATTGGATTACAGAAGTCGTCACGTAAGAAAAAAGCGTTTTGCCCCCTCCCTGCAAATTTCTCTCTCTCTCTCTCTCTGTCTCTTTCTATTATATGCGAGTCTGTATGACAAGCGTCTAGCCTTTGCTCATACGATTCCGAAGGTGTACGAAACTATCCGAACTGTTGTTCTGCTTGCGGGAAATTTAAAATGATACATGAACGGTAAGATATCTATGCGAATACAAGTCGGGTATTATCGTTGAGTGGTAATACGTGGAAGATATTTTGGTTTCATTTGTTCGAAAATATGAACAGAATGTTCATGAAATCAGATGAGGAATCATCTGCGACTGAAAGATAAAACTTTAGTCACTGTCTTCCATCGTACAAGATAACTTCTTGTGGGGTATTCATGTTGAAAAGGGAAACATTCTCAGTTGAATATTGAATAGAAAGATTTTTCTGCGAATTGAAAAATCCACGATGAAAATTGAGTTATTTTTTGTGAATGTCTAACAGAAAACAATTGAGAATGTTTCCCTTTTCAATATTTTCGTTTCTTTTATATTGCTATATAACGTGTGTTTAGATGATTATATTCTTTTTACACGCTTTATATTAGCTTCACTTGTATGTTTGTTTGTTTGTTTGTAACCGACTCCTTTGGGCGCGATTTTGACCCACTTCCTGACGTCCGAATGATTTGAAATTTGGCAGGTGTACATAATTTCGGTGACAATGCATTAAGAAATTTGTGTGTGAAGAAAAAACAAAATGGCGGCTCCAATATGGTGTACGAGTTTCGTGATTATGGTCCGATTCGCTTCAAAATTCAAAATCAAATCAAAATCAAAATCCGAGGGTTTTTGTGGTCGGAGATTATGATTCTTTTGTCAAAATTTAAAAATTCAAGATGGCGACTCCAAAATGGGGGAAGAGTTTTGTGATTATGTTCTGATTCTATTCAAAATTGGTGTGTGGCGATTTTTGGGGTCGAAAATTATGATTCTTTTGTAGAAATTGGAAAATTCAAGATGGCGGCTTCAAAATGGCGGCCGAGATTTGTGATTATGGTCTGATTCTATTCAAAATTGGTGTGTGGGGGGTTTTTGGGGTCGAATATTATGATTCTTTTGAAAACATTGGAAAATTCAAGATGGCGGCCGAGTTTTGTGATTATGGTCTAATTCTATTCAAAATTGGTATGTGGGGTTTTTTGAGGTCGGATATTATAATTTTTCTGTGAAAATTGAAAAATTCAAAATGGCGGCTTCAAAATGGCGGCCGAGTTTTGTGATTATGGTCTGATTCTATACAAAATTGGTATATGGGGGTATTTGAGGTCGAATATTATAATTTTTCTGTAAAAATTGAAAAATTCAAGGTGGCGGCTTTAAAATGGCGGCCGAGTTTTGTGATTATGGTCTGATTCTATTCAAAATTGGTATGTGGAAGTTTTTGGGGTCGAATATTATGATTCTTCTGTGAAAACTGAAAAATTCAAGATGGCGGCCGAGTTTTGTGATTATGGTCTGATTCTATTCAAAATTGGTGTGTGGGGGTTTTTGGGGTCGAATATTATGATTCTTTCATAAAAATTAGAAAATTCGAAATGGCGGCTTTAAAATGGCGGCCGAGTTTTGTGATTATGGTCTGATTCTATTCAAAATTGGTATGTGGGGGTTTTTGGGGTCGGTGATTATGATTACCTTATTTGATAAGATCATTCCATTTTTTAATTTACAAAAAAATAATAAAAATAATAGTTTAAAAAAAAACTAACAAAACACGCTTTTATAAATAAACCACACTAAAAAGTAGGAAATAAATAATAGTTTGAAAACACTAAAAAACACGCTTTTATAGAAAACTAGACTAAAAAAATAGAAGATAAGAAAAAAAATTATTTTATTTAAAGAAAAGCGTGGGGTGCATGGTATCAACAATTATATAGTACATTACACACCGAGCCGATACCATGCACCCCACGCTTTTTTTAAATAAAATAAATTTTTTTCTTATTTTCAATTTTTTTAGTCTGGTTTTCTATAAAAGCGTGTTTTTTAGTTTTTTCAAACTATTATTTATTTGAACATAGTTTCTTGGGGGTTTTCGGAGTCGGAGATTATGCATTTTTCGTCAAAATTCATAAATTCAAGATGGCGGACGAGTTTTGTGATTATGTTCCGATTCGATTCAAAATTGGTATGTGGGAGTTTTCGGAGTCGAAGAAAATAATTTTTATGTCATAATTCATAAAATCAGAATGGCGGCTTCAAGATGGCCGACGATATCTGTGATTATGGTCCGATTCTATTCAAAATTGGTATGTGGGGCTTTTCGGGGTCAGAGATGATGAATTTTTTGTCATAATTCAAACCGATGGCGGCTCCAAGATGGTGGACGAGTTTTGTGATTATGGACCGTTTCTATTCAAAATTGGTAAGTCGGGGTTTTTGGGGTCGGAGATTATGAATTAAGTCGAAGATTATTGATTTTTCGTCAAAATTCATAAATTGAAGATGGAATCTTTAGATGGTCTCCTCATTGAAGAACTAAATAGCTCAGTGCTTACAGGAAGAAGGCCTCATAATAACGATGTTTCAACGAAAACTCACTAAAAAGCACAAAATAAAATACCTTTTTAAAGACAAGCTTTTATGCAAATGCGCTAAAAAGTTAAACACAATTGCTTTGGATGTATGACGTAGGTTATTCTGTGTTTTACAGAGTCGAGAAGACCGTGTATGAAAATCAATTTTGAAATAAAAGCCACTGTGGCAAAAAAAATATCCAATTAATATAGTAAGAGGATCAAGAGGTTCATGTGTTAAGACATCAACTTGATTCTACAAAAGTGTCTTTGAATAAATTAAATATTCTTGCATCGACCAATCGACATTAATCAACAAAGAAAGGGTGCATTTCACATAAGTGGCAAAGAAAATTTTGTAAAAAAATTAATTATTGGGTTGCAAATTGATATCCTTTTTTCTGTGTGCATTTTCTAAATCGGCTGCACAAAAATCATTTGCGTAATAATGGAGAGCATTCTAATATTGGTCGCTCCTTTTAAAAGTTACAAGTATTTGTTTTTTTTTCAATTTCTGAACGTCATCCCACCTTCTCCTTCGCTTGCAGTAATCGTGAGAAATTTGAATTCATTACAATAACCCCATTACGAAACGTAGGCTCTGCACATGACGTCATGCAGAAATCAGGTAGACCGAGGCACCACATGAATTATGTTTGCTCATTTTCCCGAGATATAATTTTATCCTGTCAAAGAAATGCCGTCCGCAAAAGTTCAATTTGACACAACATTCTTAATTTCATGACCACACCAGTAACTCATTTTAATTATTAAGTTCTGAGCTCTCTAGTCCTTGTAGACCATCGAAAGATTAACTCATCCGCCATCTTGGAGTTGCCATCTTCAATTTATGAATTTTAACTAAAAATCAATAATCTTTCATAATCTCCGACCCCAAAAACCCCGCTTAAATTTGTTAATTTTGATGAAAAATTCATAATCTCCGACCTCGAAAACCCCCACACAGCAATTTTGAATAGAATCGGACCATAATCACAGATATCATTGGCCATTTTGGAGCCGCCATTATGATTGTGGAGAAAAATTCATAATCTTTGACCTTGAGAACCCCCACATACCAATGTTGCATCGAATCGGACCATAAACCTAATTCTCGTCCGCCATCTTGAAGCGCCATTTTGTTTTTTCTCTAACAAAAATTCCATGAAGCGCCATTTAAATTTCATAAATTTTGACATACAATTCATAATCTCCGACTCCGAAAACCACCACATACCAATTTTGAATCAAATCGGACCATAATCTTAAAACTCCTACCTAATTATATACAAAATTCTTCAATTTTTCAATTTTGCAAGAAGGGGGTAATATTTTCATAGTGTAAATTGTCAAATTGACAATAGAAATCGACCAGTTTCAGGTTTTTTCAAACAAATACATAATAACGCTAAAAATGAATTTATTCCATACCGCACTGTATAATAATAAGCAATATCTTTCAAGGTTTCCGCTCTCAACTCGTCCATTCCCGAAGTATTATTAATTTTCAAAAATTTTATTATTTTAGATAGACTAGTTCAAGGTTTTGTGATTTTTACAAGCAATGTTCTTCCATACGCTCGCATAATATTTGTTAAACTTGTTGCTATCTCTTAGAATGGTATCATTCCCAAATTTCATTTAATCAATTATAGTTTTTTTTTCATTCTTAGTTATTTCATTTATTACGTTCCAGAGTTATTTCGAATTGCCATCACATTTTGCAACTCTATTGCTGAAGTGTTGTTCATGTAATTGAAAAATCTGGCGTTCAAAGTTTCATTTTAGATTTTTTTTTTGGGAAAGCTTATAAAGTTTTTATACATTCTACTAAACCACTAGAAATCCATATCCGTCTCTTTTTTTTTCTCCGTTACTAATTTTATTTGTTGCAGTACATTCATGTAAACATTGTATGTAGGTGTCCACTATACATATATATTTATACAGTTCGTCTTTTAATAGTCCCCCCCCTGTTAACTTTTGGACGGTTCGACGTAGGACAATGAAAAAAAAAGTATTGAATGATATCACCGATATTACTTTTTGAAATGAAAGACATTGTGATTGTGATAGATGGCGCGGGGGAGCACATCAAAGGGGGGATTGAAAGTTTGTATGGGATTACTTTTAGTTTTTAAGAGTTATGGTCACAGAAATTCTTCAAAAAGGTATTTGAGGTATGTTACAAATGAAAAAAAATATGTTACAGTGTTTTTGGAAGTTCAACCGCTAAAGCGGTGAAGTGGGGGTTAAATGGGGATTGGAAGTTTGGTTAGTTTTTGAGTGAGGAGCATAAAAATTGGTATTTAAGGTCTTTGTAACAAATAAAAAAATACGTGTTTCAGTGTTTTCATAAATTTAACCCTCAAAGGGGTGAAATGGAGGGTGAAAGTTTATAGAGGGGTTCGTTTTTCCACGTTAGGGTCATAAAAATTGGTATCTGTTACAATTAAAGAAATATGTATTGCAGTGTTTTTATAAATTCAACCCCTAAAGGTGTGAAATTGAGGGTGAAAGTTTGTATGAGGGTCATGTTAGTTTTCAAAAGTAAGGGTCATACAATGTGGTATTTTAGGTATTTTGTTACAAATAAAGAAATAAGTATTTCAGAGTTTTTAGAAAATTAACCCCTAAAAGGGCCAAATGTAGTGGGGGAGATTTGTATAGGGGTTCCATTAGTTTTTAAGTTAGGGTCATGAAAATTGGTATCTGAGGTTTTCGTTACAAATAAAGAAATACGTGTTTTGGTGTTTTTAGAAATTCAACCCCTAAAAGGGTTAAATGGAAGGTGAAAGTATCTGTTTAGCGGAAGAATCATAGTTTATTTCCCAAAAAATATCCCGTAGATCCAATACTGGCCGTATTACCGACCAAATATCACGAAACCCTCTACTGAATTCATTAAATTGATGTATTATGATGCCTTAGTCTTGTAAACAAAAATTGAGAATTGAAAGGAATTATTTTTCTGCATAAAGAAAAATCTACTATAAAAATGAATATTTTTTTTTAGTGGCTAACAGAAAATAACTTCCATACATAATATGTCGTGTGGTGAGAGTTGTTGTGAAGGATAATCATCTGTTATCGTTTACTCGAATTGAAAATGAGTTCGATTACTCAAAGTCTTCAACAGCGAATAGCAAATATTCTTTTGAAATTTTTCATGGCGACATTGCATAGCAATTTAACGACTCAATTTATCATTGAATTTCGTCACTGATTCATTTTCTAACGCGATCTCCTGACATCAGATTCAGCATTAGAAGGTACTATCTATTAGTTGCATGATTTTTGTACGTAAATTGAATGAATGATGGCCATGATTACGATGGGTTGGTATAAGTTGCATTTACAATCACTTCGGAATATTTTCGAGTAATGAAGGTTACGAAACGTTATGTAATATGCTCTCAATTCCAACGTATCAGCTGTGCTTTACAGAAAACTATGATGTGCTGAGAATTATTTCATGTGTATATAATTCGAAAATGCTATTAATTAATCAATCAACCAATTCTTTATTGGTGCTAGTACACAGAGTGTTTACAAAGGTCATCAGTGTTATATAAACGTACCTAAAATCTGAAAGATCGCAGTCTAACCTCAATATATTTTTAAGAATCTTTGGATTGATTCAGATAGATTCACTCCTCTTCTTTCATTCCATAAACTACTAAATTGTATAGTTTTTTTATTAGTTCGAGTAAATGAATTTCATTTTCCACCATTTATGTTCATTCTCCAGTTATTTTTTTTCTAGATCTTCCAATTTTCTCACGAATATTCTACCTTCAAATCTTTTATATCATTCTTGGGAGTAAGATATTCATGAAACTTGAATGAAAGCAGTGCTGTTTGATAGATGATGAGCTGTTATAGTAAAATGAATGTAGTTGTGTATTAATCTCCCCAAAATACATTCGATAATTTTTTTATAGATAAAAACAGTTCAAATCGTATTGAAACTTTATTGTCATTTGGCAAAAAATCTGGAATCAAGGAAAATAGAAAAAATCGCTCGAGCAAGCTCTCGCGATTTTTTCACTCAAAGGAGTGAAAAAAATCGATTGTTTGCCATGACAATAAAACATACAATTAAACATGTATTTATCGATAAAAAAATATCTCTTATGTATTTACCCCCGAAAAAACAGTTCTTATGCATCTCCATTTCGGTTATATTGATTTATTAAATATCAGTTCATTCAATTCCCCACAATCAATGACTATGCGACGCAGGAAATCGCTACGATACGAAAAACATTTAGGTTTTGAGGATGAAAAAATCATAGAAGCCCATGTGCAATATTTTAAGACAGAAATGTGTAAAACCAATAACAGTTCTTAATCCAAAGTTGTTTCATTATTTTTCTCACAGTTCGGAGGAGAGACACGAGGCAAAGTGCCTCAAGAATTGATAGTATCAGAAGGTAATATTGAGCACCTGAATGTGACAGAAATAATTAGAAAATATGAGCATCTGCGATCTGCAGGAATTGAAGTTTCCGGTCTCACCGGGATACTGCACAAAGCCACTTGCAAGCATTGATCTCATTTAAATTATAAATGTGAAAAGGGGTCCAAGTTCGGTATTCGACGACGTTCGGGGATGTCGGCGTCATCGAGAAAAGAGTTAAGATCTGAAGGGGTGCCAAATTCTATAGCAGTTCCTTTAATAATAGCTATAGGAATGTAAGTACAACATTCTTCAATTGAATTAAAATGTTTTTTTACGGTCTTTGGTATTGAATTTATAACTTGGCAAGTTTTAATAGGCAATAAATTACCTTTAACGTGATGTTATACCAAACAGCTTGAAATTTAACTTTGGTAGTTGTTCAATTTTTTTATACTACAAACAATTTAGTTGGATTACCAAGTTTCGATAGTCAATAAGTTACGATTAACTTGATATTCAATATTCAACGAAGGGCATCGATAAATATTCAGGTACCTGTATCGAGCAGGGTGCTGTCAAACCTAAGGCCTTGTGATTTGTTAATTGTTATTGCATATGCCAAGCAAATAAGGGATTGTTTCCGGTTAACATATGCATTATACAGTGACCGGCAGAACGTACGCATCATATGGGAAATTCTTTTATTAATAAATTTTTACGAATATCGATATGTGCAATCGCTTCTGCATCAAAAGCAACCTCAAAAGACGTTGTACAGTGCCGTTCGTCTTTTCGTGTTTGGCGGGAAATTTAAAAAGTTTAAAAATTATGTCTCAAAACTCACTTATTTGGGAAAATATTGGAAAATGTTATTTGGAAAAGTTGTTTAGAACGACATTTTATAGCTATGTACAAGTTTTGAGAAAAATCTGAGATAAAAAAATAAAAATCAATTTTTTGCCATAATAAAAATTTCAATTTGGAAAAATACATTTTAGACAAAGAAACTCATGAGTAAGGCCAACAGTAATATTTTAAATGATATTTTGTAAATATTCGCAAGCTACTTCTATTTTATTCGGAAAAAAATTGATATCTATGGATTTGCCATGTATTCAGCTGCTTCATAAGAGGTCCCTGAAATATCTGCAGGACATTATAATCCCGATACTGTTCATTATTAATAAAGGTCCATGTATCTACATAATTTCAAATTGAATTTTTTATTCAAACAAAAAATAAATTGATTACAAACTTTCGAGTATGCATTAAATTGTTTGGTTTATAATTATTTCAGCTTCTAATTTTATTATAAAATGTAATTATATAAAAAACTTATCAATTTTTTGTTCTAATAAAAAATTCATATTGAAATTCTGTAGATACATGGTTCTTTGTCAATAATAAACAGTATCGGGATTATAATGTCCTGAAGATATTTCTGTGACCTCTTATGAAGCTAAAACATAGCAAATCCACAGATTTAAAATTTGTCTTCGAATAAAATAGAAGTAGCTGGTGAATCTTTACAAAATATTATTCAAAATATTACTCTTTGGGCTTTACTAATGAGTTTCTTTGTCAGAAATGTATTTTTCAAAATTGAAATTTTTTTATGGCAAAAATTGATTTTTATTTTTTCATCTCAGATTTTTTTCCAAACTTGTACATAGCTATGAAATGTCGTTCTAAACAACTTTTCCAAATAACAATTTTCCCAAATAAGTGTGTTTTAAGACATACTTTTGAAATTTTTCAAATTTCCCGCCAAACACGAAAAGACGAACGGCACTGTACAACGTCTTTTGGGGTTGCTTTTGATGCAGAAGCGATTGCACATATCGATATTCGTCAAAATTTATTAATAAAAGAATTTCCCATATGATGCGTACTTTCTGCCGGTCACTGTATATCATCTGAAACTTAGTCTTGACGCGTTGTAACTCGTATGTTGTATTACGGCGGAATTTAATTTATCATAGTTTGTAGTGTCAAGATTTTTCTCTTTGTATTCGCCTAATTATCTACCTTGATGCCAAATTACAAGTTTTTCGATGAGTAAGCCAGTGACTGAAATGGTACTTTTCAGGCCGGATAACTTCTGCTATTTTAACCGACGAAACCAAAAAGGAGGAGGTTCTCTAGTAGACCCGTATATTTTTTTTTCCATCATTTTTTTTATGTATGATCACGCATAACTTTTTACTGAGGCGTCCGATTCCGATAATTTTTGTTCAGTGGATAAGGTGTACTTCGAAGGTGGTCCCATTTGAATTTTAAAGATGAAATCCACCCCTAAGGGTAGCAACATGAAGGATATCGATCACTCACCCTCTGAATTCTGGTCCGTTAACCGATTCCATCAGGCATAACTTTGTACTGGGTTCTTCGATTTGGATGTTTTTTTTTAATAGATAGGGTATACCTTATATTCAGATTCCGAATGGAACTATATACCCTTACGGGTAGAAAAATAGGGTATACTTGATTTTTCACTTATGAACATTGGCACACACATACGTAGTTGACAATGACAGATCGCTACTAACATTATTTCTGTTCCACATCCGTCAAAACCATTATATTCTATGAGAGGATGGAATGATATACAAAGTAATGAAATAAACTAACCAGAACAACAAAAATAATTTATATTACAACAAATAGTAAAAGTAGATAATCATATTATTTAACTGGTAATAGTTGAAGTAAGGTGGGTAAGTAAGTATTTTGGAAGTAATAAAAAATCAAGTAGGTAGTAATTAGTATATTTTAGCCATAAAAAAATGAAAAATAAAAACTTTTTAACAAAAAATTAAACCGACGAAATACGGAACTGAAAGTAAAAATAAAATAAACCTTCTTAGTCTCAGTAACTAAGCTCCTAAACTAATGTAAGTAACTAATTTTGAGTCGGCGCCAAACAAACAATCAACGAAGATCATTAAATTACTTCAAAAAAATTATCAGAATGTCACCGCGCAACTCGATGCCATCATTTTACGCCTTACCTAATTCATTTGCTTGTTTGTTTGGCGCCGACTCAAAATTAGTTACTTACATTAGTTTAGGAGCTTAGTTACTGAGACTAAGAAGGTTTATTTTATTTTTTACTTTTCAGTTCCGTATTTCGTCGGTTTAATTTTTTGATAAAAAGTTTTTATTTCTGATATTATTTTAATATGCGAGGGTTGCTTAGCTACTACGGTAACAACAAAAACAACAAATTACTTGGCCAATTCGGTGCAAAATTCAAACAGAAAATAAATTATGAAAAAATAAAATAAATATAATTCGGGCGTGAACATAACTCAAGAACTATAATGGGTTTATTCATGGAATTTGTGATACTAGGTGTTCAAGGGGGGCGTATTAAATATGCAGAATTGCATGTCTGTAAATCTGAGTTATGGGGGGGGGGAAGGGTCAAAAGAAACTCGAAAAGCCGGTGCGTCGCCGAATTTGGCTGACACACTACCATGTTTAGAAATAAGGCTTGATTTCTGGGACACGAAGGTTCTCCGCCTCGTTACTTGCAGATGCAGCTGTTTCATCGATGAAGCAACATGGTAGTTCGGCAACCTTTGTTGTTGACGAAATGTTGCTGTGCAAATCCTAGTTGAAAATTATGAAAACTACTCCTATTCTGCTAAAAGTAATGTTACAATTTCATCTTTTCACTTGTCTGAGTTAATAACATGTATGGTAAAAAGTTATTTTAGTACTATTGTAGTTATATGAAGTTATGTTAGCTCACTTGTATCAAAAAGTTAGTAGTATCATTATTTCACTGACTGAAATGTTCTGAATATTTCACTAGGTTGAAGTTCATTGCCTATCTCCAATTATTTTTGACTAACAGAAATAAAAAAAAATAATATCTCTACTCATATGTATGATGTACCATACAATATCCAACCATTTCATGTAAACATTCAGAGCAAAAATGTCAAAAATCCAGCTTTCTGTTCGAAGTCCACGGCCAATTGAAAACGAAATCAGATCTGATGATATTTATTATGAACCATCTCAAGTGCCGATTTACACATATTGAGCACGGCGATGTAGACGACCTAGACATGAAATTTCACTTGCGATGTGCAACACACCTTTTTATGTGTATCTATAATTTGTTATTTGAATATTTTAACGAGAGATATATCTCGCGCAGTGAGCTAAATACAGCGTGTCTCTACGAAACTCACATATCGAATACATTCGAAATAGACATACACAGTTGAAATACTAGTAGTTGGGGAAGCGGAATTATTAATTTGGTAGTATTATTATCACCCCATTCCCAGGAATATCGTATAAAATACGGCTGTTGAATCAAGGATAACCAAGGATTTTAGGTGTCTTGTGGCAAGACGCTCTTTTGGGAAGAAATGGGGGCTAAAACCACATATGGTTACTCGATAGATATAGTAATAAACCAAAAAAAAGGTTTGTGCCAAAGCATTAGAACAAGATTTAACGAGGCACTAAAATATATTATTTTTTACTCTGTAAATACTGAATTTCAAAAGTAATTCCAAGCTGTTACACCATTGGTATGGTTGCAGTACCAAAAATGTTCCGGAGAGAGAGCATACAAAATTGGTGAACAAATTCTGCCCAGAAAATATATTATTTTTCTTATGGTCTCTGTGAGTGCTAACATTTTAATAAAAATCATTAAAAAATTACACAAATGCAGTCAAAAGGAAAAAATAATTTCTTTGTTTGACCTAGATTATTATGTAGTAACATATTGAAAATCTTGCCACACAAGAATACCTATTTGATATTCGCGGCAAGCTTTTGAATCTGAATAACCTAGGTCAAACAATTGAAGAAATATTTGTTTTGTATAAAAACTTGACTTAATTTTTTTTCAATTATTTTTATTTAATTCTTCTTAGACATTAATTAAATCCGTCATCTTATTGAATTCTGACAAAAGTTGATAATTTACGACCCCAAAAAAAACCACATACCAATTTTGAATGGAATCGAGCCATATGACAACACATCGCCTTACTGAAGCAGCCATCTTGCATTCATGAATTCATGATTCCTTACCTGATGTCCGACTCCCACACACCAATTATGAATGGAATCGTACTATAATCACAAAAGTCGTCGCCTTCTTGGAGCCGCCATCTTGAATTAATGAATTCTGGCAAAGAAATCTTGATGTCCGATCCCAAAAATCCCCACACACTAATTTTGAATAGAATCGAACTATAATCACAAAACTCGTCCGCCATATTGGAGCCATTTTGTGTTTTCTTTGGCGAAAATTCCGTAATGCATTGCCACCGGAATAATGAAAACCTGCCAAATTTCACGTTAATCGGACTACTAGAAGTAGGTCAAAATTCACTTGCAAGATTTGAACTAAACATACATACAGTGCTTCTCAAAAGTCCCCCCCCCCCCTCTTATTTTTGGAACGATTATACATAAACAAGTGAAATTTGGAAACTGAATATTAAAGGTTGTAAACTTCCCTACTAGTGATGATAGATGACGAAATCGTCAAAGATGACGTCACAAGGCCATTGTGACCAATAATTTTGAATGGAACCCTACGGCAAGCGACACCTCTTTTAAAAGGTATCGAAAAAACCTGTTCAATGATACTAATTTTGTTTGTGTTTATGGCAGTTTTAATGGCTCATTGGTAAATATTAAAATTTAAATTCCATTCAGTATGATATTAATTACAGATTCAAGAATCAGTATCTTCTTGAAGAAATTGCTCCATTCACTTCCTGACAAAGAAATATCCTATTTTTAAACTCTCCTCGTACTTTTGCAAATGTGTCTGCGGAAACAGCCTCACATTCTGCAACAATACGTTGTTTTGAAACGTCAATATTGTAAGGTTCAGTGGCGTGAACCTTCGATTTAAGGTACCCCCACAGAAAAAAATCCAAAGGTGTGAGGTCCGGTGATCGAGCTGGCCATTCCGTTGAACCTCGTCGTCCAATCCATCTACCACGATACTCCTCATCCAAATACCGTCTTACTGCACCGTAATAGTGTGGAGGAGCACCATCCTGTTGGAATGTTATTTCCAAATTGCTGAATTTATCTGGATTATCTTCCAAAATTTCAAGGATTAACGGTTCTATTGCGTTTTGCAACAGCTCCAGATAAACCTCACCAGTTAAATTAGTATTTGAAAAAAGAGGCCCAACGATGTGGTTTCCCAGGATACCTGCCCAAACATTCACCTTCTAGGGAAATTGGGTATGTGTTTCACGAAACAGGTGAGGATTTGCGTCACTCCAATACCTCACATTCTGTGTATTTACATTTCCATTTAGATAGAAAGTACTTTCGTCACTAAAACAAATTGTTTTGACATAGTCTGGCTGTTGGTTGATTTTAGTTTCCATATTTTCACAAAATTCTAGTCTTCGGTCTGAGTCTGAGTCTGAGAGTTGATGAACCATTTTTAATTTGTATGGATGAAATTTGTTTTTTTTTTCAACACCCTGTGTACTGTACTTCGCCTGACTGTACAGGTATATGCAACGTGAGTTGTTGAAGAAGTAGGATTAACTATTACTTCTGCCAGTATATCAATTTTTTTCTCATCGGAGATTTGTGGTCTGCCAGATCGTTTCGCATCATTAATACTACCCGTTGTTTCAAACTTACGAAGAAGCTCCCTTAAATAAGTCCTCGAAACGGGGCGATCGGGAAACCTCTCATTAAAAATGCGTTCTGCTGCATGAATATTTTGTCCAGTTTCACCAAGAATTAGGATCGCTGCTACTTTATCACCAAAAGCACGTACCATTTCGCTCCTTGATGCACTTAAACGTTCGGCTCACAACAGTTTAACAAATTATTAAAATGTACAAAAATATTAAAAGTACCAAAAGCTGCTAAAACAGTTAAACGTTCGATCAACAATACAGAAATTATTAAATGTACAAAAACTTGGACAATTACAAAAACGTCGAATTAGGGAGACTAACGAAAACGTCAGCTTATTTGACAACTATCCAGGGGCGGAGCTTGAATTTGGAATTTTAGTACTAACTGATTTAATTCATCTGAGCTTTGCGTTTTTCAAAAGCGAGTTGCCAAAACTGCCATAAACACAAACAAAATTAGTATCATTGAATAGGTTTTTTCGATACCTTTCAGAAGAGGTGTCGCTTGCCGTAGGGTTCCATTTAAAATTATTGGTCACAATGGCCTTGTGACGTCATCTTTGACGATTTCGTCATCTATCATCACTAGTAGGGAAGTTTGCAACCTTTAATATTCAGTTTCCAAATTTTACTTGTTTATGTATAATCGTTCCAAAAATAAGAGGGGGGGAGCGGACTTTCGAGAAGCACTGTAAAATAAATTAAATGAAAGTATTGAATGAATGTGGTTTTGTGTGAGGAACAACGTTTCTTGACTTGTTTTTTGGGTAAGCTTGTGAAAACATTTCATTGTTACTCGATCGGCCAGGTTTTCTGCAGCCAGCCCTCAGACATGAGAAATGATTTGTTTTGGGACGAATATTCGCCCCAAACAAATCATTTTTCAATTTCGAAAGAAAAAAAAAAAAAAAGCTGCCCGAGCTGGGGTTTGAACCAACGCTCACCCACGCTCCATTTCGGGAACCAGCTCCACAGACCACTTGACCAACTGGAGAGATAGTAAGTGTCGAACGTATTTATGTATAACATCGTTATGGTTGCTTTTTCCGAGAAAAGGCCATAAAAAACGTATGCGCCACTTTTGCCCAGGCAGTCAATGATTTTTCTTATGTTTGCTGTGATTACTAACATTCCAAAAACATTTCATTCTGTTACTCGATTGGTCGGTTTTCTGCAGTCCCCTCTTGGACCAACTTCGAAGCATACCCAAAAGAGGAATCATCTAAATCGGATAACCCAGTACAAAGTTATGCGTGGTAGAATCGGTTGAGGAGTAAAAATTCAGTGGGTGAATCAACAATCAATACTCCACTTCCCTACCCTTAGGAGTGGATTTTTTTTAAATCCAAATGGGACCAATTTATTCTGTAAAAAGTTATACCAATATCGGCTATGAGTCTTTCACAACTTTTATTCGAAAAGTTTTCCTCTAAGATGTTCGAGTTTTTCTGACGCTGACAAACAGAACATCATTGTCTTTAAAAAAAATTCGAAATCAAAGTCAAACTATACAGTGCTCGTCTAAAGTCCGTTCCCCCCCTACTAATTTTTGAACCCTCCTGGTATATCGCAACGAAATTTGGAGAGCTTAAATAAGAGATAAAAACCTACCTTTTCATGAAAAAATCACAGCCAAAAGTTATAAAATGGCGGCTGAGCGCCATCTTCAATAATTTTGTAAATAGAACACCTCGTATATTTTTTATTTTCGAAATCAGCTCATAATTCTCAACAGTTTTCTCTAATACACTTTACTCCTAAATTAAATTGTTTTCGAAATATTAACGTTTGGAAAGTGACATTCTGGTTTAAAATGAAGTATGGATTTTAGTCACTTCCCGTAAAACATTTTGCTAACTAAACGTGGTTATTAATTTGTAATGAATTCGACTAATAAGAGGCGTAAAGAGAGTTTATTAAGGATAAACAGTACCGCTTACCGAAAATCTCGAAGCCTACGAATGTGTTCTGTAAATTCACAATCAAAACAAATTAGTTAGCTAAAAAATTATAATTTATTTTAGAATAACACTTTTATTTAACCCCAACAATTATTTCATCAAGTATTCAATGTGGCTTCCTCCTGAATCTTGACAATAAAGTGCCCTATTATAAATAGCTTCTCTCGCGTTGATGAAAGTCTGTTCATCTATTTCTTCACATGTATCTGTTATTCTGCGTTCCAACTCTTCTATTGTTTGGCATTCAGTGGCGTAGATTTTCGACTTCAGATACCCCCAAAGGAAAAAATCTAGAGGTGTAAGATCCGGAGATCTTGGTGGCCATTCTGTACTTCCCCTGCGACCTATCCATTGCCCAGGAAAGTTTGTATCGAGGAACTCTCTAGCCATGCGATCGAAATGGAGAGGTGCCCCATCCTGCTGAAATATGATTTCACGATTTTCAAACTCTTTCGATTGCTTATACAATTTGTCTTATTCGAGGTTCAATTTCAGTTTCTAAAAGATGTCTGCAAAGAACTCCTGTAAGATTGCCTCTGATGAAAATCGGTCCAACAACGCGATTGCCAAAATCCCCGCCCAAACATTCACCTTTTTAGGAAACTGGGTATGTCCCTCTCTAAAAATATGCGGATTAGTATCGCTCCAGTATCGTACATTCTGTTTGTTGACTTTTCAATTAAGAAATAACGTGCATTCGTCTGCGAAACATACACGTTTTAGGAAGCGCCGTTCTCCTTCAATTAATCTTGTTAACCACTCACAAAATTCAACATCCGGTCTGGATCATCCTCCGTGAGAGCATGCAGGATTTTCATTTTATAGGGATGAAAGTTTTCTTTTTTAAGGACTCTTTGGACACTTTTTGAACTTACTCCACAGGATTCAGCAACTGCAGACGTCGACTGAGTCGGATTGATTATCATTTCAGCAACAATTTCTATATTTTTTTCTTCTGAAAGAGGCGGTCTTCCTGATCTTGGAGCATCTTTCAGCGTACCAGTTGCTTGGAGCTTATTCCAGTTTGCGCAAATATGACCTCGAAATAGGATTCTCGGGAAATCTTTCATCAAACATACGGACTGCTAGATGATAATTTCTTCCAGCTTCTCCAAATATCAAAACTGCTTTAAATTTATCGTCTAAACTACGAGCCATGATCACACCATTCATAAAAGGATTTAGGCGCCCAACGGACTACTTGACAGTTAGCAGTTCAGTTTGACAGTTAACAAGATGTTACCGCGACAACGATTTTTTCCAATGCAAACTTGATTGAAAGCAACATTAGTGTTTTTGGTTGGGTTTGAAATGACCAAAATGTCACTTTTCGAACGTTGATATTCCGAAAACAATTGAATTTAGGAGTGAAGTGTATTAGAAAAAACGTTTGAGAATTATGAGCAGATTTCAAAAATGAGATAATAGGCGGGGTGATCTATTTAAAAAAATTATTGTAGATGGCGCTTAGCCGCCATTTTGAAACTATTAGCTGTGATTTTTTCAAGAAAAAGTAGGTTTTTGTCTCCTATTTAAGCCTTCCAAATTTCGTTGCAATATACCAGGTAGTTCAAAAATTAATAGGGGAGGAACGGACTTTAGACGAGCAGTGTATAAATTAATAATAGTTAATATTTTTCCAAGTGATATTAAGATTGGAACCCAAGTAAGTACTGTCTATATCTTTGTAAAAAAAAAATATTGAACGCTCTCTTAGTTGTTTTACCAACCCTCAGCAGTTAATGAAAACTTGTACGAGTTAGGATCACGGGACCTTACCTATTATAGTGGAATCCGAAACCACTCTTGGGGCCCAAGACTAACGCTCGTACCACTGAGCCACTAATCAAGTGTGATGGTAATACTTCTTTCTCTTGATTTGAGTCAGATTACATAAAAATATTAAAAGCGTTCAGAGAGATTTGAACTCTTCTCCGATTTTTGATGGTCGAGTTTGCGGTTTATACAAAGATAGAAATGCTTGATTGATCAATAAGTAAATTATAAAATCTACCTTTCCGACTGGCCGCGGCATCAGTTTTATTTTTTTCATCCTGGAATTATCGTATGAGTGCCTTTTCAGTTTTCTGCCCAAGCACATAGTTTCTGTCTTAATGCTAATAAGCTTTCTGACCCAATTATATCCTTATAGAGAATTCGTTGGGTCAATTGTTTATGGAATATCTTCAGGATGCAAATTTTCGTTGAGACCCTCGGTATATTCAGGTTAGACAGTGAAAGCAGACGAGAATCACTGAAATCATCTAGAGCAAAATGATGCATTGCGAAGTATCTGTTTAAACAGCTATTATTGTAATGAGAAATATCTATTTAAAACATTTTGAAATGACATGAGTAGGTCAATTGTTCGAGTGTAAAATTTTCCACTTTATATTAATGTAAAATAAAAGTTCAAATAATGACCAGCTGTTGGAATATGGAATCCTGACTAGCACTTCGAGCAAGGCAAAGATATCCATTTTATGTGACCATATCACTGTGCCACAAAGTATTAATGATATGAGTTCAATTCAATTTCCTTTTTGTTCCACATGATAATGGTCTTCAAAGTGAAGAATTTTTCGAACTTGGGATAATATAAAAGAAAAAAAGAAACTGAAAAGCAAAAAATAAAATGAAGATTTTCAGACGCAATAACTAAGCTCCTAAACTAATGTAAATAATTAATTTTGAGTCGGCGCCAAACAAGCAAATTAATTACGTAAAGCGTAAAATGATGGCAACGGAGTGCGCAGCGGCCAGAAATTGCCGAGCGTTCTCGAAGTCAATATCAGCGAGACAGCTACCTGATCGGGCTCACACGCGAGTGGTCGCGCGGAGAGCACATTTTTGGAATGTTATTGTTTATCGTTGGAGATTTCACGTTGCATTTTTATGTTATTTTGTTTTGATAATTTTTTAGTATTTTATGTTATTTTTTTTTTTGCGAAAATTAGTTACATTAGTTTAGGAGCTTAGCTATTGAGACTAGAAAGTTTCATTTTATTTTTTGTCTTCATATTCTTTGTTCGTCGGTTTTTTTTTTTTAAAAATTTTTTTTTTTTTTTGTGGCTAAAATCTAATATTTGTTATTCAATTTGGATTACTTCTAAAATACTTATCCACCTTATTTTAATAATTAACTGTTATTTACTATAACTAGCTGGTACCAGCGATTTCGTCCGCGTTAAACTTTGTTTTTTTGTGACGACTATTACAAACTCACTCACCTCTTTAGGGACGGAATTTCTATATTTGTAACAAAGACATCAAATACTAAAGTTTATGACACTAACTTCAAAACTAATGGAACCCTCACACGAACTTTCACCCCCCTAGGGGTTGCATTTACAAAAACACTGAAACATGTATTTATTTATCCCTTTCAAAGTCCTCAAACACTGATTTTTATGACCCTAACTTGAAAACTAACGGAATCTCCAATACAAACTTTCACCCTCATGTTACCCCTTTAGGGTTGAATTTTCGAAAAACCTGAAAAATATTTATCTTCATTTGTGAAGAAGAGCCCGAATACTAATTTCCATGATTCTAATTTCAAAACCAACTGTACTTTCACCCCTGTTTTCGCCCACCTTTTCGCCCCTTGATGCATGAATGCATTTAATTTTCTAACTCAAAAACCGTTCTCCGAACGAAAAAAATTATATTTATTTGGAAAAAAGACAGTGGCGTATCATTATTTTGATCAAAAATATGACAGGGCATGTTAACAGGGGCGCCACTGATGAAAATTAAGAAATTCTTTATTATGGAAAAAATGTATTTTTATGCGTACTTTGCATGTACCAAAACTGAAAAAAAGCCAAAGTGGTTTCAGAGATATTGGGGAAGAACTGATTTTTTTGTTAAATTTCAACATCCTGTATCTCAGAAATGAAGCGATTTTCTTAAAATCATCCAAGGATTATCGCCCTTTAGGATCAGCATTCAATTATGAAACACCCTGTATATTGTTCGCTTCTTCAGAGCTATGTATAATAAGAATAAAGCGTGTAAAAATGGTATTAGCGGTACATAGTACCTGGTCATAAATATTGGAGTTTTGCATTGTGTCAATGCGTCGTTAAACTTCATACAATGTGAAACATTCAAATGTTTATAATTGAAATAACTAACAGATCCTCTGACAACTGGTATTCGAGAATAAATAAAACAATGTGGCGTTTAGTACGGATAAAAGTTGAAATAAAAAGTTACAAAGGGATTTTTTAACATCTATAAGTGACTAGATAAGTGTTTGTATATATACACCTTTCAAACGAAAGTAGGGTTTATGTCTGTCATACACTGGTCTCACAAATTGAAGGTAGCAGAGGTTCAAGTGATGGCGGAAGCGATTATATTATTATAAGTTCTACTAAGATATTCAATGTCTGTTTGTCTGTTAAGGAAGCTGCTGTGAAGCTGTGAATCGTTGAGGAGATCCCTCGACTATCTTCCGTCTCCTTCATCAAATTAACTCCGGGCCTCCATTATGTTTTAGTGTCATCAGAATTACATATGTGTACCAAGTTTCAACAAAATCGGTTCACAGGTGTGAAATCAATAAATAATTTCCTATTTTTCTACCCTTAGGGGTGTAATTTTTTTAAAAATTAAAATGGGACCAACTTCAAAGATACTCTATCAATTAAAAAAAACATCTGAATTGGAGAACCCAGTACAAAGTTATGCGTGGTAGAATCGATTAAGAATTAAAGATTCAGTTGATGAATCAACAATCATTACCCATTTTGCTACTCTTAGTAGTGATTTTTTTCCAAATCCAAATGAGACCAACTTTGAGGTAAATCCATTAAAAAAAGAATCATCAAAATCGGACTACTCTGTAAAAAGTTATGCGTGGTCATACATAAACAAAAATATACAGGGTGTTTCCTAACTAGGGTACGAAACTTCAGGGGGTGTTTCGTCAGGTCATTTGACAAAAAAAAGTTCCTATGAACATATGTCCGGAGTTGCTTCGTTTCTGAGATACAGGGCGTTGAAGTATAAAAAAAAAGGTATTTATAAAATATCCTGAATACCCTGAAACCGATGTGGTCTAAATGTGGTATAGCTATTTGAAGTAATAAGGCAATTATTCGGCCCTAAGTAGGTCCAGTGGCGTCTCAGTGGGCACCACGCGCCAACAATACTGAGAAAAAAAATATTTTCTCCTTTTCAGTGCATTTGAATATAAGCGTGGGTTCTAAAAAGTTTTTTATAAGCGTGGTAAAAATACAACTTCTTGGCCTTCTGTGTTTTTTTTTTATATTTAGCTTAGTTTTCGAAAACAAAAAAAATGAAGGCACTCTACAATCATGATTTCCTGCTATGGAGACCAGCTGACAGTGATAGTATTGTCATATCAGTAAAAGTCAGAGTTGTCAATTAGCAGTGATTCCATCATGAATACTTTTACCAACGCTGAAATGGCTGACATGCACTTTATTTATGGATTAGCAAATGGAAATGCGGAAGAAGCACGGAGAATCTACCAGAGTACAGAGTAATTCCATGTGCTAAAACATTTAGAACGCTACATGCAAGATTATGTGAAACTGGAAGTTTTAATAAAAATGTAAGTGGTGGAAGACCAGAAACTGTAACAACGCCTGAACTAGAAGAAGCTATACTTGATGCGATAGAAAAAGATCCTTCAAATAGTATCAGGAAGATTGCACTGCAGCTTGAAGTAAGCCCAAAAACCGTTTGGAAAGTTCTAAAAAGAAACCTCCTATACCCATATCACATACAGCGGGTCCAAGCTCTACTGCCTAGGGATTTTAACCCAAGATTAATGTTTTGCGTGGTTGATTCATACGATGGCACACAATAATAATTTTTTACCAAATATTTTATTTACGGACGAGGTAAATTTTTCACGAGATTTTATTATGAACTTTCACAATAACCATTTCTGGGCCGACGAAAATCCCCACATCATTAGAGAAAGTCATTTTCAGCAACGATTTCCGCTGAACGTTTGGGTAGGAATTATTGGTGACTACCTAATTGGACCCTTTTTTTACCAGCAAGATTATCAGGTCCATCCTACACGGCTTTTTTGCGGAATCATTTACCCATTTTGTTGGAAGAAGTACCCGTACTTGTAAGAGGCAACATGTGGTTTATGCACGACGGAGCTCCAGCTCATTTTAGTGTTCTTGCTCGTCAGTATCTCGACATCACCTACCCTAATCGCTGGATTGGACGTGCAGGACCTCAACCTTGGCCCGCTCGCAGTCCTGATATGAATCCTCTAGATTTCTATTTATGGGGTCATCTGAAGGCTCTCGTTTATAAAACCCCTATACTAGATGTGAATGACTTGAGGAATCGAATAAGTGACAATTGCAATGTCATAACGAATACTCCAGGTATATTTGAACGTGTCAGACAATCAATGACACATCGATTACAGTCGTGTATTTTATCAGACGGTGGACATTTTGCTCATTTACTTTAAGGTCGAAATTGTTTATTTTTTAATTTGGGTTTGTATTTTATGTTGTCTATGGATAATTTGTAGAATAAGTTAAAGTATTTTTTTCTCGAAAACGAAGCTTGATACGAATAAAACACAAGGGACCAAAGAGTTGTATTTTCAGTTGTTCAATCTGAAAAAATAAAATACTACAAAAAAATTTACTTTTTTTTCTCAGTATTGTTGGCTGTGGTGCCCACTGAGACGCCCCTGGACCTACTTGGGGCCGAATAATCGCCTTATTACTTCAAATAGCTGTACCACATTTCAACCACATCGGTTTCAGGATATTCAGGATAATTTTTTAATACTTCAACGTCCTGTATCTCAGAAACGAAGCAACTCCGGACAAATGACCTAACGAATCACCCCCTTTCGTACCGTAGTAAGGAAACACCCTGTATACGCGTCGACTAGAGAACCTCCTCCTTTTTTTCGTCTTTTAAAAATCGTTAGTTATCCATTTCAATAGAATTTATTATCTATTCAAAAACAAAAAAAATTATTGAAATTGCATTAAAATGTCAGGATTTTCTTTTTTGAAATGGAGAAAACCCTGGAAATTATGAAAAGATTTAATTGTATCAACACAAAAATACTTCGAGAATATGAAAAATAAATGCTTACGAAGAAGCATATGCAATGCACAAGTGTCTAACTACCATAGCCCTTGTGAAATTATTCATGGACTAGAATTAGATATGTCTATGATCGTATTTGAAATTCTGGAATTCTGATAATTTCAATAGGAAGCAGGTAGGGAAAATGTTAACGAAGGGAACATAAACTAGGTGAAAATCAACAGAACAAATGTGTTCTGCGTCTGAAATAAATAATTTGAAGCAAACTGTCTTACTGCATTGCATTCTAGACATGCATTAATTAATTTATAAATTCCATTATTATTATAATTTTCGTTATTTACAAGCTAATTTGTATGTAAAAGCTTTCGATGTTATACATTTCTGGGTGAAGATTCATTTATGATAGTGTTACGGAAATGAGTAGGTCCGCCCCTGCATTATTTGTCATAAAAGAAACAGACGTTGTTTACATTGAAGCGGCCGCTGACCTAAAAACCATCTGGAAATTTCGATGACGTCACCGAATGTTCCCGAATATTCGAGAAGACAAGATCGATGATATATAAGTCAGTTGCATGAATACTGTTGTACAGAAAAACAAAGTAGTTCAAGGTGAAGTCTATTTAGGGCAGTGCATTTTGAGTTGTAAACAAGTATTTTATTTGATTACTATCGTTTCGGACGTCCATCGTCTTAATGTATTTAAAAGGTTTTTCACGGCGTTTCGAATGCTTGTATCTGCAATCGTCTTCAGGTGAATACTGACAAGTTTAGGTGCTACTTACCAATTTATTTGACTGTCGGCGCAATGATGCGTGCAATTCCGCCATGTGCAGCGGTGCGTGTAATGTCGCGCGGTGTGGTGGTGCGTGAAGTTTTGCGCCTCTGCATCCCGCCAGGAAGAGCAATCAGGGGTTTCCATACGTTCTTGATCCCAACGCTTGGTTGACTGAAGGCGTTATTGGCTTCGATGTAGGCGGCCTCTTTGAACTTTCGTTTGAACCAATGCTCCTCTCTATGTAGAACACTTGCGTCGTCCCATAGAACTCAATGGGGCTCAGTCCAGGCGTGGTCAGCGATTCCCGATTTTGATGTTTTTCCACGTTGAGTCCATTTCTTGTGCTCATCCAATCTTACCGATCACGGTCTCTTTGTCTCTCCAATGTAGGAATCTCCGCATTCACATGGAACTTCATAAATGCAATTCTTACTGATTTCATTTTTGTTGTCAGGTTTGGTCTTGGTCAGGAAACTCCGTAAAGTACTGCCGGATTGGAAGCTGCTCTTGATGTTGAACTTGTTTCCGATCTTCTCGGAGACACCTCCGATGTACGGAAGGCAGATCACTGTGCTTTGTTGTTGCTCTTCAGATGTTTTCGTTCTCCGGAGTTGTTTCAATACTTCTTCTAGGAGTTTCTTGGGATATCCATTCCGGTGGAGGTCCTCTCTGAAACATCAAAATCGGGAATCGCTGACCACGCCTGGACTGAGCACCGTCGAGTTCTATGGGACGAAACAAGTGTTCTACATAGAGAGGAGCATTGGTTCAAACGAAAGTTCAAAGAGGCCGCCTACATCGAAGCCAATAACGCCTTTAGTCAACCAAGCGTTGAGATCAAGAACGTATGGAAACCCCTGATTGCTCTTTCTGGCGGGCTGCAGAGGCGCGAAACTTCACGCAAAACCACACCGCGCGAAATTACACGCACCGCTTCACATGGCGGAATTGAACGCATCATTGCGCCGACAGTCATATAAATTGGTAAGTAGCACCTAAACTTGTCAGTATTCACCTGAAGACGATTGCAGATACAAGCATTTGAAACGTCGTGGAAACCTTTTAAATACATTAAGACGATGGACGTCCGAAACGATAGTAATCAAGTTACCACATCGTCTACAACCTTCAAACAAAGTATTTTATTGTCAGAGTGTATTATTGTGTATTGTGTTTGGAAGCGTAATAAACGGTCACTGAATTCATTAGACTATTTTGGATTGCAGTAAAAACGAACCCCAGTTTCTTAACAACACGTACCCACTTTGTATTTGGTTGAAAAAATGTGATATCTCACTCTCTCACTAGTCACAGCCCAGTGAAAGGATGCCTGCATAAAATGGGGCTGTACAACGGAAAAACCTCCTGCAGACAATTCGGCAAAGGGACAGAAACGGCCAAACAAATATTGTCAGAATGCGGTGCACTAGACCGCAAAAGACAAGCAATATTCGGACAGCCAAGTCTAACCTCCTAAGAATACAACAGCCAACCGGTGAAGAACCTGTACAGACTAGTTCAGGGGATTAGGGTTACCAGAGTGAGTGCTGTAAAACGAAACCGGAAGGCACATAAAGCCCAAGAGGCTGAGGTGCAGCTGGCGATAGGACCAGCATCCGAGGGAAAAAAACAGACTTGACAATTATTAATTTTCACTTGGTGAAGGCTTTTTTCTAGAAGCAGAATGAAAATATTCAATAATATAGCGATTGCGTCAGCACTTGATGTTAAAATTAAGTACTGTTACGAATACACGACTCCACTCCCACTGAAATCTGAAAATTCCGAGAAGATTGGAATTTTCGATGTGAACTAACTCCTAGGTTGCGACAAACCGCCTACACGGATTCCAAGAAGGCAGCGTGACTGATTCTGATTCTAGCAGTTATTTATTTGAGTATAATTACAGTTTTGAAGAAAGCAGTGAGGTATCAAGCGCGGTTTTATTATTATGTTGTAATTGTGAAGTATAATAAACGGACATTAATTATTTTGGTATTTGGTACTACGTTATTGAAAGTTTAAGATTTCTGGTAAATCAGTTAAAACTTTATTCAGGTCAATCTAGTAATTCACTAAATATTGTGATTTATATTTATTTATTTTCTAGAAGGATGAGTTTTCGACCTTTCTTTTCTAGATACAAACATAAAAATCATGAGTGAAACTTTTTTTTTTCATTTAAGAGGTGGGGATAAAATTTTTAATCTATACTAGTAAAAAACTGTTCCTATGTTCATATATTCGCTTAATATATTTGTCTGTTTTGCCTATGTATATATTACAGTGTGGTGATATTGTTCAACAAAACACGTGCCGTGGTGTTGTGAACCCAATTTTCTGAAATGATATGGGTAATCATTTTTTTTCATTGAATATTTTGAAGGCCAATGCCATTAAAAAAAATTATGAGACATCTCACCTCAATCAATTATATAATACATGTTTTATTTGAATTTTCCCCAGCATCGAACAATCACCTCAAATAACAGGTTATCGTGAAAAAATCCCATGGTGATAATGTTTCTTATAATTGGAAACCATAATCGTTATAATTAGCGCTCCAAAATTATGCCTTCACATTGACAAAAATATTTTTCGATATTGTGAAATGCGGAATCATCTATAGCAAGAGAAGGACGTGAATTTTCTTCATCAATGAATATTTCATCAGAAATGTTTCCATTCGTTCCCACGGCCAAAGTATTCTTTATAACCAAAATTCCATTTTCTTAGCCTCCCAACTGATTTACTCCATGCATATTTTTGATCTAGTCTGTTATACCGTAATAAACCCACTGGAATTACCATAAAATCTAAATGGTGTTAATAGGTTAATTTACATAATCTTTTGAAGATATCGTTTAATTAATGTTCGGACGTTAACTGATTTAAGAAAAGCGATCGTTCTGGGATGTATGATCAAATTTATCAATAGTTTATATGAATTTTTAGGATTTTGAGATTGTTTTTCCATAACAAACTTCTTTATCGATCACTATTTTGACAAGACGAGTATCTATAACGAGTAAAAGTCAAAATGATACAAGTTTTGTTTTTCCGCGAGATCTGAGTGGTTCGTTTTATTATTTCATGTGCTTTTGACAAGAGTTTTGATGTGGTCAGCTACATCAAAACTCCTGCGAACCAGCGTGCTGTTTGTCAGATTTTGACAACCAAGTGTTGAAATAAAAATTATTAGAAATAATGTTCAAGACAAGCAATAAAAACTTTTTAACAAAAAATTAAACCGACGAAAAAATCAACTGAAAAGCAAAAAATAAAATAAACCTTCTTAGTCTAAATGATAATTGAGCTCCTAAACTGATGTAAGTAACTGATTTTGAGTCGGCGCCAAACAAACAATTATCGAAGATCATTATCTATGAAAGAAGTCATCAAAACGCAGCCGTGCATCTCGCTGCCATCATTTTACGCTTCACCTAATTCAATTGCTAGTTTGTTTGGCGCCGACTCAAAATCAGTTACTTACATTAGTTTAGGAGCTCAATTATCATTTAGACTGAGAAGGTTTATTTTATGTTTTGCTTTTCAGTTGATTTTTTCGTCGGTTTAATTTTTTGTTAAAAAGTTTTTATTTTTCAATTTTTTGTGGCTAAAATCTACCAATTACTACCTACTTGTTTTTTGATTACTTCCAAAATACTTACTTACCCACCTTACTTCAACTATTACCAGTTAAATAATATGATTATCTACTTTTACTATTTGTTGTAATATGAATTATTTTCGTTGTTCTGGTTAGTTTATTTCATTACTTTGTATATCATTCCATCCTCTCATAAAATAAACTGATTTTGACGGAACAAGAATAATGTCAGTAGCGATCTGTCATTGTCCACTACGTATGTGTGTGCTAATGTTCACTAGTGAAAAATCAATTATCCCCTATTTTCTAATTTTCTAATTCCTTTCGAAATCCAAATATAAGGTATACCCTATCTATTAAAAAAGAATCATCCAAATCGAAGAACCCAGTACAAAGTTATGTCTGATAGAATCGGTTAACGGACCAGAATTCAGAGGGTGAGTGATCAATATCCTTCATTTCGCTACCCTTAGGGGTGGACGCCTCAGTAAAAAGTTATGCGTGATCATACATAAAAAAATATGATGGAAAAACATCAAATATACGGGTCGAATAGAGAACCTCCTCCTTTTTGGTTGCGTCGGTTAGAAAAGAAAAAACGAATGTCTTTAATTGTTTGACCTAGGTTATTTTGTGAATAGCAGAGAACTTTGAGCAGCAAGCTTTTGAATCTGCTACTCACAGAATAACCTAGGTCGAACAATTAAAGAAATTATGTTTTCCTTTTTAGTGCATTTGTATAGCCTGTCTTAGATTTTTGTTCGCCATTTTTATTTAATCCTTTTTAGTCTTATGCATGACTAAAAAGAATTGAATAAAAATGACAAATCGGTCATCTTATTGAATTCTGACAAAAATTGATAATCTATGACCCCAAGGAAACCCACATACCAATTTCGAATCTTGGAGCCGTCATCTTGAATTCATGAATTCTGACAAAAACATCATGATGTCCGACCCCAAAAACCCCCACACACCAATTTTGACCCGAGCTATAATCAATTAGCTTACACATTTTCATTGAATTTTTCTTAGATACTGAACAATAATCTCAAATAATAGGATTTCATAAAAACATCAATTTGAGAAAAAATTATAATTGGAAACAATCATTATGAGAATTATCTTCAAAATGTCATTATATTTTTTTCTAAATATTTTCTGTAACCAAAATCCAATTCCCTCAACATCACATTTGATTTACTCCATGCATTTTTATGATCTAGTCTGGTATTCTGTAATAAAGTGACTGGAAGTATCATAAAATCTCAATGGTGTTAATAGGTTAATTTGCATAATCATGAGATATCGTTAAACCAATGTTCTAAAAGTTTACTGATTCGAGGAAAGCGATCGTTTTGGGATGTATGATCAAATTTATCAATAGTTGGCATACATTTTTAGTGCTCTGAACTTGTTTTTGTATAACAACTATGTGGCAAAGAGGATACATAGAAGAAAAAGTATCACAAGCAACTCAATACTTTTAAAAATAACCATAAAAACATAAAATGATGATTTTCCACAAGATCTGTGTAGTGTATTATAGTTTTGAAAAAGTAAAATGATAATGATAACAGTTTTGTTTTTCCAGAAGATCTGTGTAGTGTATTAGAGTTTTCTAGTTTTTTCTTATTATTTCAAGTGTATTTTGACAGGTACATTTGTAAATGAATAAACTAAATCAAAACACATGTGAACCAGAGTGCTGTTTTTCAGATTTTGACAAACAAGTGTCAAAAAACACAAAACATAACTAGCAAATTCAAACTGGAATCCTCTTTTTTTATAATTTTCATTATTATTTTTGTTGAGAATTATTTTAGGCAAAATATTTTCAAACGGTACGTTAATGACAAATTGGGATTTTTCTTGAGAATACCAAAATGCAGTTATTTAAATTTGCTAATTCGTCCGTCTTGGAAGGATAACTAAAAATTTTTTACCTCCAGGAGGAGGCGGTCACCCCAAAAATGGAAAGTAATATTACGGATTCGACTTCCTGGTATCGTGGTAGATGGACGTCGACCACGCAGGTAGGAAGTCAGGTTGATGTCAGTTTTTCTAGAGCTTTTTCACGTGCATTGAAAAGTTAAAAAAAATGTCGTGAAAGTATTTGGGCATTCGTGGTGTCACTTCGAGTGAGACAATCCCGTTTACCCCCCGAAGGGAAATCGAAGCCTACAGAATACGTTCTGGGGTGTTGTGGATTTCCGAAGCTGGCTAATTATCTGTAATAGATAGAGCCATGAAGAACAAGCAAGCAAGCAAAGTAATATTACTATACCTCCCTAAAAAATATTTAGGCATCTTAACATACTTGAAGGTTTGAAATAAACACACCTAAAAGTCAGTTGAAGCAAATCCAAGGAGGAGAAATTGTTCAAGTAAATCTAGTAATTCACAAGATTTCTAGAAGGATGAGTTATCGACCTTTTATTCTCTAGACGGAAAGATTAGAATGGGGCATTTCTTTTTCAGTTAAATTAATAATAGTGAAAAAATGTGTTCATATATTCGATCAATACATATTTGACCTATGTACATATTACAGTGTGTTGTTATTGTTTCGTGAAACACGTGTCGTGTTTTCATTAACCGAATTCTGTAAAAATCATATAATACCTGTTTTTGTTTATTTTGAATATATCGAAGGCCAATGTCATTGAAAATATATTTTATGAGGACATCTCACCTTAATCAATTATCTTTTCTTGGTCATCTGAAAGAACAGGATATCATAAAAAATCCGTCGGAGATATTTTTTTATTATAATAGTAAACAATTATCGTGATAATTAGCGCTTCAGTATCATGAGAATTGTCTTCAAATTGTCATCAAACCAATTCCCCCAAATTTTTTCCAGTATTTTTTGCAACCAACATCAAATTTCTCCAGCCTCACATGTGATTTAGCCCAACTATGTTCATGATCTGTAATAAAGTGACTAGAATTGCCATGAAATATTGAAGGTGTTAATGAATTAATTTGCATAATCTCTCAAAGATATCGGCACACGAAGATTTTGAAGGTTTACTGTTTTAAGAAAAGCGATGGTTCTATGATCACATTTATTAACATTTGACAGTCATTTTTTAAAACTATTTTTCTATTTATTCTACTCTATTTTTAACTGGACCACTTTTTTATCATTCGCAATTTTGATAAGAAGAGTACCTACCTATAAGGAGTATAACAACCATCTTCTAAATTTGAAAACTTTACAGAAAAGGCATTTAAAATAATAATGATAAATTTTGTGTTTTTCCAAGAACTGTGTTGTATCTTTCAGTTAGATTAAAAAAAAAACTTTCTATCGAAGATAAGATATATCGAAATAGTATCGAAATACGACGAAAATTTAGTAGGATTGAAAAGGGCAACATTCTCAATTGAATATTGAATAAAAAAAATTTTTGTGAACTGAAAAAACCTCGATGAAAAAAATAGTAAAATAAACTTTTATTCAAATGCGCTAAAAAGCAAAAAATATATGAGTTATAGATTCAAGAGTTTGTCACGCAAAGTTTTCAGTTCGAATACAGAAGCGACAAGCTTTTGAATCTATAACTCACGGAATAAAATACGTCGCACATCCAAAGCAATTATTTTTTACTTATCAGCGCATTTGAATAAAAGCTTGTCACCAGAGAGGTTTTTTTAATGATTATTTCAATCTTAGCATTTTTGTTAATGCATTGTCATTATGAGGCGTTTTTCCAGAAGTTCTGAGCTATCTTAATATTCAATGAGAAGACCATCTTAAGATTAACTGGTTCGTTATTCAGGAGCTGCCATTTTCAATTCATGAATTCTGACAAAAAAACAATAATCTTCGACCCCAAAAACCCCGACATACCAATTTGGAATAGAAACGGTCCATTATCACAAAACTTGTCCACCATCTTGGAGCTGCCATCTCGAATTTATTAATTTTGACAAAAAAATCATAATCGTCCACCCCGAAAACTCTCACATACCTATTTTGAATAGAATCGAACCATAATTACAAAACTCGTCCGCCATCTTGAATTTCTGAATTTTGACAGAAAATTCATAATCTCCGACCTCGAAAACTTCCACATACCAATTTAGAATAGAAACGGTCCATTATCACAAAACTTGTTTGTCCACCATCTTGGAGCCGCCATCTTGAATTCATGAATTTTGACAAAAAATCATAATCGTCCCCGAAAACCCCTACATCCCAATTTTGAATAGAATCGGAATATAATTACAAAACTCGTCCGCCATCTTGAATTTGTGAATTTTGAATGAAAAATCATAATCTTCGACCCCGAAAACCCCCACATGCCAATTTTGAGTCGAATCGGACCATAATCGCAAATCTCGACCGCCATCTTAGAGCCGCCATTTTGTTTTTTCTCTAACAAAAATCCCATAATGCATTGTTTCGGGAACTATGAACACCTGCCAAATTTCACGTTAATCGGGCAACAAGAAGTGGGTTAAATTTAACTTGCACGATATGATTACAGACACACAGACTCCGGGACAGGTGAAACTAAATAAAAGTTTGTAAAAAAATTATTTTTTGTCAATATCCAACAGAAAACTACTACTAGTTTCCTGGCTAAAGCCACGCTGGACATTGACCTACATCTTGAACGATGGAAGATAGTGACTAAAGTTTATCTTTGAATCACAGAAGATTCCACATCTGATTTTATGAACACCCTGTTCATATTTTCAAACAAATCAATTTGGTAGGATTGTTTTCCAAATTTGTTTTAACATTTTCTGCAGAATTATTTCATGCTAATGACATGCTAATGACATCTCTCAAACCTTTCGTGAAATGTAATATCTCTTTTCGGAGGATTTTTCTCTGATTATGCTGCCAGTAAACCAAGACGGATTGGAAGAGTGAGTTTCGTTAAAACATGTTTTGAGATAATCCATCCAACAGAAGGTAAAATCATCGCAAGCAAGATTGACATTATCCAAACTATCGTGAAAATACCAATTCACTTATATCTAATAGCCTAGGATAATTTGTTCTGCGGAAATTACAGGTTGATAATGACTTTTTCCAAAAATCGATCAGAAATATTCACATTTTTTGTAACATTTTTGAAAGAAAAAGTCAATGTTGCCAGGCAACAGAAAATAACAGAAAGGAAATATTATTCCTTTACAGTTATTTGTAAACTAATAAAAACTTTTTAACAAAAAATTAAACCGACGAAATATGGAACTGAAAAGTGAAAAATAAAATAAACCTCCTTAGTCTCAATAACTAAGCTCCTAAACTAATGTAAGTAACTAATTTTGAGTCGGCGCCAAACAAACAAGCAAATGAATTAGGTAAGGCGTAAAATGATGGCATCGAGTTGCGCGGTGACATTCTGATAATTTTTTGATCTTCGTTGATTGTTCGTTTGGCGCCGACTCAAAATTAGTTACTTACATTAGTTTAGGAGCTTAGTTATTGAGACTAAGAAGATTTATTTTATTTTTTACTCTTCAGTTCCGTATTTCGTCGGTTTAATTTTTTTTTAAAAGTTTTTATTTTTCAATTTTTTGTTGCTGAAATCTACTAATTACTACCTACTTGTTTTTTGATTACTTCCAAAATACTTACTTACCCACCTTACTTCAACTATTACCGTTAAATAATATGATTATCTACTTTTACTATTTGTTGTAATATAAATTATTTTTGTTGTTCTGGTTAGTTAATTTAATTACTTTGTATATCATTCCATCTTCTCATGGAATATAATGATTGTGACGGATGTGGAACAAAAATAATGACAGTAGCGATCTGTCATTGTCAACTACATATGTGTGTGCCAATGTTCACAAGTGAAAAATCAATTATCCCCTATTTTTCCACCCGTAAGGGTGGATAATTTCATTCGAAATCCAAATATGAGGTATACCCTATCTATTACAAAAGGAATCATCCAAATCGAAGAACCCAGTACAAAGTTATGCCTGATAGAATCGGTTAACGGACCAGAATTCAGAGGGTGAGTGATCAATATCCTTCATTTTGCTACCCTTAGGGGTGGATTTCATCTTTTAAATTCAAATTGGACCAACTTCGAAGTACACCCTATCCACTGAAAAAGAATTATCGGAATCGGACCTCAGTAAAAAGTTATGCGTGATCATACATAAAAAAATATACGCGTCGACTAGAGAACCTCCTCCTTTTTGGTTTCGTCGGTTAAAAATAATAAAAATAAACAAATACAGAACTGTTTTTTACACACATAATTGTATTATTGTATTTTATTCTTTTGTATTTTATAGTACTTAACTGTGGGCCATTGAGATTTATTGTATTTCATTACATATCGTGTATTATATTGTAGCATTTAAATTGGATTTCATCATTAATTTCTCTTTTATTGGATCCTATGTATCATATTGTAGTAGGTATCATATGTATCATATTGTAGTAGGTATTTCTGTTTTTTACATTTTTACATTTTACATGTACACATTGTTTTTATCTTTGGGAAACAATTGCTTGCACTTATCTCTAACTACTTTATTCACTCCGAACATGTAGCCATTTAGTTGTATTTATTTCTTCTGAATAAAGTTATTATTATTGATACGGTTTGACCGTTTGATAGATTAGTGACAATCTCCCAATGCTCACTTTATCAAACTCCTGCAGACTCCGGCTGAGCTCCTCGCCCAACCTGAATTCCGGAGCTCGTCTCAACTCGGTGACCTCATCGAGGAGATTTTCGGCAGGAACCACCTGCATAATCCATTCTCGCGGATGGACATGTGTGAAAGTCGATGGCATCTTCCGAAGACACAGTTCCCACCCCCTCTGAAGCACGCCGTATAAAAAGTCTAAAACATCCGAAGATCGGTACAGTCACCACTCGACCCAGTCAACACAAGCATCATGAACTCTTTCAGTGTGGTAAGTGGTGTTTTGTTTTTTTATTTCGATTTCCGAAAAAAAAAGGATTACGCGAGTTGGCAGTGCGATACGCAAATGGATATTTTTCTGTGAAGTGTCGGCAGTGATATTTTTTGTGGTTATATTTTGGCCAAGTGGAATATTGTGCGATCGGGTTTACAAAAAAAAGTTATCATTTCATTACAAGTGCAAAATACAACCACAAAAAATATCGCGGAGCCGATAGTGTGTCATAGATACACTAATCGCAAAAAGGGCGAAACAACGAA
Source organism: Gonioctena quinquepunctata (assembly GCA_018342105.1). Lineage (NCBI taxonomy): Eukaryota > Metazoa > Arthropoda > Insecta > Coleoptera > Chrysomelidae > Gonioctena > Gonioctena quinquepunctata. The sequence goes on from JAFIRS010001699.1 coordinate 98,621, forward strand.
AATTGTTTCATTCCAAAAAAGCTTCCAGAAAATTACTCGAGTATTTCCCTCCTCTCCTAGTTATAATTGCCGATCATTTTTGAACGATAATAAAATTCTTGATTTTCATGGCGGAAACTTACATTCATAAAATTAAATTTTGAATGATACAAAAAGAATTAGTTTAATCTAATTTAGATTTATTGGCAATAAAAAGGTTTTGAACGAACGACGAATACATTCCTATATTTTTATTACTGACAATGTTTTGAAATCAATTTAAAATTATAACAACAATTTGGCCAAAAATTAACTACTCAATAGTCCGGAATAAGGTCTTAAACACAGCAATATTTCATAATCGACTATGTATAATTAACAAACGGCTCTTCAAGTTTCAAACTGAAATGTTTTTAACGTCAAGAAAAATAAGCAAAACAACAAAAATTGTTTCTTAAAAAAAACAGAAAATTACTCGATTATGTCTCTGCTCTCCTAGTTATAATTGCCGATTATTTTAGAACGAACATGAAATTCTTGATTTTTATGGCGGAACATTACATTCATAGAATTAAATTTTGAATTATACAAAAAGAATTAGTCTAATCTAATTTAGATTTATTGACAATAATAAGGTTTTGAACGAACGACGAATACATTTCTATATTTTTATTACTGACAATGTTTGGAAATCAATTTAAAATTATAACAAGTCTCATACAGAGCAATATTTCATCATCGACTATGTGTAATTAACAAACGGCTCTTTAAGTTTCAAACTGAAATGTTTTTCGCGTCAAGAAAAAATGTAACTATTTTAAAGTAGATGTAGTATTTTTAAATTGAATTTTATTTCGGAATATTTTTTAATTTTATTTCAGATACCCAATAGGGTTTGTTTCATGTTGATCACCTTGAGAAAAAATACCATAATATTCACTGCATCAATTTCATTTCCATCCATGAAACTGAAACTCGTGCTGTTTTTAACGACTCTTTGCCGTGTCGCTGAATCAATATTTTATGCAAACTATTCAATATTTGATGTTAAACATTGGAAAATCAATATAATTTTAAAATAAATCACTTCCGTCTAGTCATGTTTTAAGAATATCACATATAAGGTGGACAACAAAATACAGAAGAAAAAGAATTGGCAAAGAGATGTTTTTATTATATTCATCAAGTGGGGGTAAAAAAATCATACTGAAATTTCTTACAGTGTCAGTTTGGAGCTCATTGAATGAAAAGGAGTCAATTTACTATAAGATTTCAACTAAAATGGTTTTGCAAACACATATTTCACTAGTAGTATTTTGAGTTGAACGTGTAAACATAGTTCAGTTGAAATGATATAGTGGAGTTACTTCTGGTAAATCCTTTTTTATTTGGGTCAGAAAAAAGTTTTATTCAAAAAAAACTATTAATCTTCGAATCATACCATTGCTCATCGAAACATGAGCAGTGTTCACTCAAAAATTGGTCGAAATACTTTTTATTTTAAATTCATATTGAAATTAAATTCATTTTCAGTGATCAGGTATATTACAAATAGATATGCTTGGTTCGTATGTCATTTTATGTTGCTATAAGTAGAAACATATTTCATAGGTAGATAGATAGATATTTATGTAGGTTTTTATTTCTTTGTCTAGGAGAATGATAATCCCAGGGGTGAATGAACAAGTTTATTCAATATAAACTGTGAATCAACATGAACACTGACAGCTTACTCAAGTTTGTACGTCATCATATTCGGGTACCTATTTAATACGTTTGAACCCTTTTGGTTTCTTGGAATCTTTGTATATCCGTCGCGGCTCGACTCTCAATACTACGTCTTTTCGTCTCTTTTCTAAATTGATATTCCCAAGAAAAACTTCTACTTTCTTGAAATATCCCGTCAACGTCAAAAAAAAAAATTCTTACTAAATTTCCGCCAAAACCAACCCCAGCTAAGGCGATTCCTACCGAATGCCGAAAATACAATACTGGGTGAAATAGTATATTAAAGTATAAGTGGATAAAAAGGGCTTTAAAACACGCGCGATTTTTCGAGCACGACGGCGCAGCCGGAGTGCTCGAAATAGAGAAAGTGTTTTTAAGACCAGTTATCCACGAATACTTTACGTTATTTTTTTTTATTGGTGCACTTTGAAATCATATATACTGGTATTATTACTACAAAAAATAGAAATAAGAACTAATAATGCAAGAAGGTTGAATTCGTGATGTGACATCAGTATACCTTTCGTTGTCATGGAATTGAGAAAAACATTCATTTGCAATTTGTTACCAAAGATCAATATTTGTTGTCACCAGAGCTCAAAAATGAATTATTCTAATATCGATTTTTTGAATAGTGAAGCAGAATCGCGGTTAATACCGCGAAAATCCAGTGATATATATAAAAAAGAATATGAAAAGTTCATCAAATGGATGGAGGAGCACATATAAATGAACGAATTGTGAGTAATATGTTATTTGACGTTACAAATTACTCCTGTCAGATCAATAATCAAAAATATGTCATTTAGACTTCACGTTTCTCGATTTGTTGATGTTGTCATGGTAACCTTTAAAAAACGCGCGTTTTTTAAAGTTCGATTTAAACACGCTGAGGCGTGCTTTAAATGGGTAAAAAGGGGCACCAATAAAAAAATAATAATGAACATACTGCAAGGAATAATAATGAAAATAACACAACCAACATAATTGATGAAAATATGTATAAACTGAAAGAATTAAAAATATCGCCACCTACATTTATTTGGCATTGAAGTGTTACAAGGAACACAAGGTTTTGTCACTAGAGCTAAAAATGTAAAACTTTGAACAGAAATCACAGAACAAGAAAAGAACAGTGAAAACACAATATATTTATTGATAAGACTTTTCTTAATCTACTTAATGATATGACCGTTATTTTGTTTTATTCATTCAGGTTGTAAAAACTTTTTTCAGTAAAAAATAGTTATTTATTCAACTAGTGGGAGCGATTTAAGATCGAGATATTTTAACGCGAGTTGCAGCAGTTCTGATTTCCATGGGCAGTTTATCATAAATCAAGCTTCCAGCACAATAACGTGATTTTCTGAATGTACTGGTGCTAAAGTTCAAGATGTGGATTTTTTGTGCTCTCATCGTTTGATAACTATGTACATACGTCCTGGTTGAGTTTCAATTTATTTTTATGAATGAAGAAGTAAATTTGAATATATATATATATATATATATATATATATATATATATATATTCCAGTAACAGTTAGTATTCTCTGTTTCTTGAACCTTTCTCTACAAGATTTGTTATTAAAAAAAAAAATTTGTCAATTTCGGCAGATTGGCCCCATATTTTAACTCAAGATTGAGTAGACAAGTGTATAATAACATGTTGTCAGAGCACGTTGATTAATTTCTTTCTTCAAGAGTAGAATGGCAAACGTATCTTTAACAAGCTAGAGCATAATAAGTCTATTTCTCATGGAAAGTTAGACTACTTGTTCCCGAAAATCTTACATGGTCGCTGGTTTCAACATGTCAGGATATTTGTTTTAAGGAAAAATATGTTGCTAATTCGGTCGACTTTTCTGACTTATAGCCATATTGACAGTTGGTGAATATTCCATTGTCTTCCAAGAAGGAATATAATTTAGTTGCAAAATTATTCAGCTGCATATCTTCAATGTAATTTTTTGCATGGAAACTTTCGAAAATCAGTCATTTTCAAGGCCTCCTGCAAATTGTTCGAGTCATGTACTGAAAAAAACACTTTTTTGTGAAAAATAACAAAAATGGGGTTAGACAGTCGTTCAATTAATAATATTCCTGTTATGAGATTGTTCCTAGTTCTTCTCAGCTGTTTGTTGTGGTTGATTATTCTTTTTGATGTCAGTAACCTTTGTAAAAAGGACTCTTTGTGCGGATTTTTTTTGGTCGGAGTCCATCAAGCTCAGATAAAAGCAAATGAATTTTCGTACATCCATCCTGTATTTCCAGGCTGAAATAAGTAACAAGTAGCATAGTTCAAACAATGGCAATAATGCAATGAACTGCCTTTGGCGACTGCCGACTAGAAGCTAGAAAAATCGTAAAGTAAATCGGCTTGCTCGCAGAATTCAAATGACTTCCTTTTGTCAGCATGAGAAAGTATTATAATTTTAGAAAGTGGTCATATGCAAGATGAGATACGCCCGTGATGAGTTTCTCACACATTATGTTCTGATTTGACACAAACGGATCATCGTTATAATTATTCATGTCTCTCATAGGATTCATTAGCTGACTGTATTTCCTATTTTTTATATCGTATCTGATTAAAACCTAATTATTTCTTTCATTCTATTAGTTTTGAGACCAAGCCTAATCAAAATTCGTAAGAATAATCGCTATAATTTCCTGCTGTTTATTTACTTACTATGCAAATGATTCTCGAATTCCTACGTAATTGGAACACCAGAATATTGTAAACATATCGAATACAAAGATCTGTTTCCTAATATTTGGGTGTTATCAAAACATTTGAGGTAATGTTAGGCCCATTATGTCTAAATGTTCAATAAAAATACATCAATTATTGCTTTAATGTGAAATCGAAACTATAAACTTAATGACCTTGCAATCGTAGGTAGTACTGGCATAGTCGTGAATATATTAATGTGTGATGGATTACTCCGGAAAAAATCAATAAATAACCAAACAGAAATCGTGGATTGTCTAGAACTTTCATCTCCATTTATTCTACCTATATTTTAATAATACAATAGTGAATCATATATTGGTTCACTTTCCATGATATACCAGCGATATGATATTTGTATTCGTTAAAGTTATGAAGATTATTAATAATAATAGTAATATCCTGGGTTTTATAATAGATTTGGGATAATTAATTGGACGAAATGAAATAGTTTTTCTTAAAAAAAATGTTTTCTGAAGATATTTTGATATATATACAGTGTCATCCTCAGAGTATGCACCACATGGGAAACTTATTTATTAAGGGTTTTTCGACAAAAAGTTATTCTTGATAAAAGTTTGTGCATCCCTAAAACTAAACATGCACCAACAAAAAATAGTAAACACACGTAACATACGAGGCCTTGAAAAAATTGATTAAAGTTGAGTAAAGTACCCTTGTTTTGAAAAATTTTGGGAAATGTTAATTAGAAAAGTTGTTCAGCATTAAAAAATACATCCAGATTTCTAGTCATGGCCATCTAAGAGAAGTTTAATTTTTTTACACATTTTTTTTAAATAGTGACTACGAAAAAAAATTTTGCCAAAACGATAAATAGACAACATCCTGTGTACGACGGTTCATTTAAAAAGCCTGTAATATTACAAATTACACAACTATTGTGTTAACCACAGTCAATTTTTTTAACACTTTTTGGTGCAGTTATTTTTAGTTTTTGTTAACACCAAAAATTGCTCAAAATTATACAGTATTGTAACAAGAGCATAATATTTAATAATATCAAATCACAAAACATTAAATTAGAATAAGTTTTTCGGCATAAACTGAAGTTTTTTAAATCAAAAATATCATCGCTACAAAATGTGTTCCTCTCTAGCAAAAATATGCCTTTATAAAAATGGTCTACCATTAACTAATTTTCTCAATTTTTTTCAGGTATTAGCCTTTGCGCTGGCCGCCGTCGTCGTAGCAGAACCTCCATCGGGCTACAGCTACAGCAGGCCCAGTGGGGGTGGAGGCATCTCCTTGGGGGGTGGACTGTCCGGAGGCGGAGGGGGATACACAGCCGTTTCTTCAGGCTACCAAACCTCCGAAGGGGCTTCCGTAGACCCTGCTCTGCTGGAACAGGTCCGCCAAATCTTGCTCAAAGAAGAACAGAGCTCGTCCAGCAGCGGCGGTATCGGTGGTATCAGCTCTAGCTACGGAGCCCCATCCTCCCAATACGGCGCGCCATCTCCCCAATATGGAGTCCCAAGCTACCAGACCCGCGTTGTAGGCATCGATCTTGAAGGTATCAAACAGGCCATCCAGGTAGCCCAGTACAACCAGATCTCCCATCAAGCTGGCGGTGGATTCGGAGGATACCCAAGTGGACCAAGCGGAAGCTACGGTGCCCCATCAGCACCATCTGGGTCCTACGGAGCCCCATACTAAGCTCAAAGAACTGTCACAAGTGTAAATACCATCTCATTCCATCTCACACGGGTCATGATGCATTCAACAACATCAATCAACATCTCTGTCAACATCTTAGAGTGATCAATACCATCCATTAAATTTTTTTATTTTTGTATAAAGCTTTGTATAGGTTACGTTAAAAATACATTTGTCACCGTATTATTGTGTTTTATTGACGTCGATAATTTCACTTCATAATCATTGGAAAATATTCATTCCAGATTATATTTAACTCCGTGTAGAACTCTCATTGGTCAAGTCAAAGGTGATTAATCGCTTACTATTGAGAAAAAGAAATCTCGAAATACTTCTTGATTAAAGTAGTTTCATTTTTGAAAATACACAAAAAAACTAACTGAACTACTTTTTCATTCGATGATTTGATCATTTTCTTCAGTAAATCTTCCTGAGAATCTTTTAACACGCTATCTCAATACTTAAGTGAGTGAACATAAATTTAAATTCAATATTAATCGGCACCAAACAACCAATGAAACGAATAAACACTGCTCAGTGTGTCTCTTGTTGAGTATAGTGCACATTATCTGCTAAAAAAAATTCCAACTGCCAACTTAGTTTGAGATATTATAACCCCATGAGAAATGAGTAGGAATACAGCGGCTATAGCTAATAAAAAAAAATTTCATTCAGTGGGAACTTCATAACACTCGACGAAAAATCATATATACTTAATCGTAGATTCTTTTTATATTCTTGCAAATGATAATAGATGAAGAGATCTTATGGATCCGTAGAATCTAGATAATGTTATCCCATTTGCTGTTTTTTTACTCTCTTCACATAAATACAGGAATACTTTCAATTAGATGCACGACATACCCTACGATTCAATTCAAATCTTGCGATCGGGAAAATAATTAAAATGTCTAAAAAGGCATATTATTCACAATATCTTAAAATGTCTCGTCTCCATGAAATTTTGGAAAACATTGTATCTTGCATTTTATTCTTGAAATACCTGTTCGAGAAAGAAAATACGTATATTTTGATAAAAAATTTTTTTTTCCTAGGAAATCTTCAAAAAGACCTATGAGTATGCGTACCAAGAAAAACTGGAAAGGAAACGGCCAATCAGTCTCATGTCATTTGGACTTAAGACTCTAGAGAAGTTGGTTGATAGGCACAGAAGGTACGAGGCACTGGTAGAAAGACCAATTTGGAAAAAATCCTTACCATTTCCATTTCCCCACATTATTTTCAGACCCCCTAAAGATTGGAAAACTGGTACCAATTCATGAAAATGGCGACCAACGTCTTGTTGAGAACTATTAACCTATTACTGTACCTTCTTGCTTTAAAATAAATCGAGTGTGTTTTTCTCCACAGATTATTATTATTATGTAAGAAGAATTTTTTTTTTCAACAATCGGCAAGTATTTTCATATAAAAAAACAACGATAACAGCAGTAGGTACACGATACCCCCACGATAAAAACTTAAATTTTATTGATACAGGGAAATGTGCTGTTGGAATTTTTTGTGATCAAAGCAAAACATTCGACTGTGTCAGTCATATTATCTTACTAGAAATGTTTCAGAGATATGGAATAAGTGATTTTCCCCACAATGACTGTGTAGCTTTCTCATTTCAAGAAGTCAGTATGTTGGTATCAACGATATAATCTCATTAAAACAAGTGGTCACAATTGCAATCCCCCAAGGTTCAGTATTGGGACTCGTCTTTTTATACTATATTCAGGTGATCGGAACATGCATAAAACTCAATCAACAAGATTTCCAAAAATGATCATCTTTTTAGGTCTTGAAGTAGATGAGTGTCTTACTTAGAGTAATCATTGTCAAATGCCAGAATCTAAATTGAATTCTTATTTTCAACAATTCAGGAATCACTTACTCAACTTCTAAAATTATATAATGCACAGGCAGAATCAAGATTGAGGTATGGAATGCGTTTCTGGTGGCTATCCTCTTCATTGTCAGATGTTTTTATTGTCCAGAAACGTATTCTACGCAGTGTAGTTGGAATATCAAAGCACTCTTTCTATAGAGATAATTTTAAAAATTCAGAAATATTAGCACTACCATCATTGGTAATCTTTGAGTTCTGCTTACATATTGGTAATCTTTGAGCTCTGCCTACATGTATACAGGGTGATTCAAAAGTACTTTGACAAACTTCAGGAGGTGATTCCTCACAATATTCTGATATGAATTGCCCAAAATAAATATATGCCCGGAAACGCTTCGTTTCCAATGATACAGGGTGTTAAAGTTTTATGTTCGTTTTTTTAAATAACTTTCAAAATATTGACCTTAATTGAACGAAAATTGGTATTGAGAGGTTTTTTGAGGTGTCAAATTCTAAATGCTCTTACTCGTGGGGGGTGCCACTTAAACGTGTCTTTTTTGAAGATTCATAACTTTTTTGAGCATACTTCTAGCACATTTTTCAGTAGAAAAATCAATTCCTCGATCATATCTACGTAAAAAAGCTTCCTTTGTTACAAGTCGCTATAAGCAACCGTTTTCTAGATATTTGGACTTGAAAATTTCAAGTCGATTATTTGATAATCGATGCGTGTTGAAGTTATTACCATTATTTTGCATTTTTCACAAGAATGCTTAGGAAATGAATTTGATGTTTAAGTAAGTAGTTTTGGTAATTACAAATTATCTGACAGTTAAACGTTTTGTTGTTTTGTTGAAGTTTCTGTGAGTTTTAAAACACTAATTTTGAAAAAATGGGTTATTTAAACAATAATGCTCATTCAGCCGATATGCATTTCGTTTATGGCCTTGCGGATGGCAATGCGCGCGAAGCAAGACGCATTTACCAGGAGCGATTTTCTAATCGAGTACTGCCTTCAGTTCCAGCATTTACCAATCTCCACCGTCTTTTGGCAGAAACAGGTAGCTTTAAGAGGGCAGCTGATATTATTGGAAGACCACGAGCAGTCCGAACCCCAGAATTGGAAGAAGCTGTTTTGAACGCTCTCGATGAGAATCCAGAAACAAGTACAAGAATAATTGCTGAAGCTCTCAATTATACTCAGTCCACAGTTTGGAGAATTATCCACGATCACCAATTTTATCCATACCATATTCAAAGAGTACAAGGTCTTTTGCCACGAGACTTTCCCCAACGCATTACTATGTGTCAGTGGTTTTTGAGAAGATTGCCTGGAAATCCTCAATTTTTAAGATATGTACTCTTCACGGACGAGTCAAACTTCTCCCGAAATGCTATCACAAACTCCCATAACAACCATGTTTGGGCTCTGGAAAATCCGCACGCAGTTAGTGAAAGACATTATCAGTATCAATTTTCTGTAAATGTATGGCGGCAATAATTGATAATTACCTGATAGGTCATTTCTTTCTTCCGTTCCGACTGAATGGCGCAACTTACAGAGACTTTTTTGAAAATGAATTGCCGGGACTACTTCAGAATGTACCATTAGAAATTCGTATCTGCATGTGGTTTATGCATGATGGGTCTCCGGCCCATTTTAGCGTTGTAGCCAGGGAATTCCTTAACACTGTCTATCCAAATCGATGGATCGGTAGGGGTGTAGAAGAACCTAACCAGGCGTGGGCACCAAGGTCCCCAGATCTAAACCCGCTGGATTTTTATTTTTGGGAACATTTGAAGTCACTACTTTATAAAACTCCAGTAGCGAAAGGGGAAGATCTAAGAAACCCAATAGTAGACGCCTGTGAAATAATAAGAAACACACCAATAATTTTTGAGTGGGTACGAGATTCAATGTACGAGACTGAATGCCTGTATCTTCGCTGAAGGCGGACACTTTGAACAATTTATTTGAATACAATTTAGTTTCCTTTATTTTATTTTATTCTACATATTCAAAATTTCTTGAAATAAAATGTTGCTATTTCTTGCAAATTTTATCAAAACAAATACAGATTTTGCACCCTTGATACAAAAATAACTATTTCAAACGAGTAAAAATAAATAGAACAAAAACTACTTACTTAAACGTCAAATTCATTTCCTAAGCATTCTTGTGAAAAATGCGAAATAATGGTAATAACTTCAACACGCATCGATTATCAAATAATCGACTTGAAATTTTCAAGTCCAAATATCTAGAAAACGGTTGCTTATAGCGACTTGTAACAGGGGTAGCTTTTTCACGTAGGTTTGATAGAGGAATTGTTTTTTTTACTGAAAAATGTGCTAGAAGTACGCTGAAAAAAGTTATGAATTTTCAAAAAAGAAGTTATTTAAAAAAAAACGAACATAAAAATAAAACTTTAACACCCTGTATCTTGGAAACGAAGCGTTTCCGGACATATGTTTATTTGGACAATTCATATTAGAATGTTATGAGAAATCACCTCCTGAAGTTTGTCAAAGTACTTTTGAATCACCATGTATAACTACAACTAAGCAATTAAAGTATGGATACAATACATGATGCCAAAAAAATGATTTTTATTATACATTCAGTAATACAAAAATTCATTATAATTCTTATAGAGATATGGCTCCGATGCTTTATATAACTCCCTATCTGGCTGAATAAAATGCTGTAAAACAATTTTTTATTTTATTTATTAATTGCTTGATTTAACGTCGGCTGATTTATGCGACCAGGTGAGCACACTCCCCCCAACCAGAAATTTTGCAAAGTTCTTCAACGAGCTCGACATCTATGAACACAGGACCGCCATCTTTAAGTCCCCTTCGAAGGACGACTTGAAAAAAAATTAAAGGAGTAATTTCCAAATGGTTCTATTCCATGGAAGTGTATTTATTAATTTCATTAAAAATGAAAACTGGCTTATGCCTCAAGACAGCTGACTACAAAAACCTATACAGTAGGTGTATGTTGGTCGCATATCCATAAAAAAACAACTACTTCCCTGGCTAATGCCTCGACGGAAGTTGAATGACATCCGATGGATAAACGTGCAAAGCCTTACAAGGTACTTTGCGAATGTTTGTTGCGAAATGAATCAATATTAACCACTTCACTCAGGCTGATTCACGTTAAAAAGTGGAAAATAAAAAATATAAATAAAACTTTTTCAAATCAAACAAATTGAAAAGGGTGTTAAAAAAAGGAGAAGTTTTCGAATTTTGTATTCACTGATATTTTTTCAATAGACATTGTATCAGCAAACATAATAACAATTCTATAAGCTTATTTGCTAACATTGTACAAAAATAACAATAGTCTAGTCCAGTATATAACGCGATGAAATCGCAAATCGATTGCAAATCTTATTTTCAGTCTTCTACTGTCTGGTTGATACAGGAGTCGTTCTGAGGGTGTGTTTCAATGATCTCATTTATGTATAGCGTCCTAAGATCGTTGTGAAGTGTAACGATAATAATTTTTCTTACCACGAAACGAATGATGATGAAATGTATACTACATTACTGGGAATTAAATCGAATGCTGTGGGACCTAATAAGATAAGTATACAAATGTTATTACATTGTTGTCCCATGATTCTAACGCACATATATTCAATTATTGTATACAAAGAAATATTTACCCATCGAGTTGGAAGCAATCACTGGCAAAAATCACCAATCCAGAGAATATGCGTGACCTTCGTCCAATTAGTATTTTGTATGCCATCTCGAAAGCCTTCGAAAGAATATTGAACTTACAAATGCGATCTTACTTAAATGAATTCGATATATTGCCATCCTGTCAATCGGGATTTAGAGCTGACCATAGTTGTACAACGGCCCTTTTGAAAGTTGTCGATGAAGTGCATATCTCTATTGACAATAACAAACTCTGTCTTTTAGTATTGTCAAGCACTCGAAAGCATTCGACCGAATTAATCACAAACTAGTTACAGCTATTCTTAGTTACCTAGGGTTTTCCTCGGATGCCACATCACTCCTCCAAAGTAACCTCCATAACCGATCTCATTGTGTTATACTTAATAATGAAAAGTCAAACTCACTCATTCCAAAAAATGGTGTCCCTCAGGGATCAATATTGGGCCCCCTTCTCTCCGTCCTCTATACCTCCCAATTTTCAAAGTCCTTACGTTACACTTCAATGCATTGTTACGCAGACGATACACAATTGTATTTAGAATTCGAAGAAGACTATCTCAACCATGCACTCGAACAAATGAATCAGGCTTTGAATTCTTTAATAACGATCTCTAATAAATATTGTCTAACTGTTAACGCTTCTAAATCTTATGTCATGAATTTTGGAAGAACAGCTGCGAGAAACCGTTGCAAGAATTCAGTTAATGTAGCCGTAGATGGTGTCCAATTACCCACTAAAGAAATAACAAAAAAAAATAGGATTATACCTCGACAGTGCTCTCAGATTTAGGACACACATTACTCATATTTTGAAGCGAGGGTACATGAACCTTGAAATTATTTATTCACGTAGAAATATATTAAACAGTTCCCACCCCCTCTGAAGCACGCCGTATAAAAAGTCTAAAACATCCGAAAATCGGTACAGTCACCACTCGACCCAGTCAACACAAGCATCATGAACTCTTTCAGTGTGGTAAGTGGTGATTCGTTTTTTTATTTCGATTTCCGAAAAAAAAGGATTACGCGAGTTTGCAGTGCGATACGCAAATGGATATTTTTATGTGAAGTGTCGGCAGTGATATTTTTGTGGTTATATTTTGGCCAAGTGGAATATTGTGCGATCGGGTTTACAAAAAAAGTTCTCATTTTATTACAAGTGCAAAATACAACCACAAAAAATATCGCGGAGCCGCTAGTGTGTCGCACACTAATCGCAAAAAGGGCGAAACAACGAAAATTGTTTCAATCCAAAAAAGCTTCCAGAAAATTACTCGATTATTTTTCTCCTCTCCTATTGCCGATTATTTTAGAACAAACATGAAATTATTGATTTTCATGGCGGAACAATATATTCACCAAATTGAATTTTGAATGATACAAAAAGAATCAGTCTAATCTAATTTAGATTCATTGACAATATTAAGGTTTTGAACGAACGACGAATACATTTCTTTATTTTTATTACTGACAATGTTTGGAAATCAATTTGAAATTATAACAAGTTTGTCCAAAAATTAACCACTCAGAAGTCCGGAATCAGGTCTGAAACAGAGCAATATTTCATCATCGACTAACAAACGGCTCCTCAAGTTTTAAACTGAAATGTTTTTCGCGTCAAGAAAAAATGTAACTATGTTAAAGCAGCCCTATAAACAAAAAAGAAGTTGTGTTTTTTTTTATTTAATTTTATTTCAGAATATTTTTTAATTTTATTTCAGATACCCAATAGGGTATGTTTCATGTTGATCACCTTGAAAAAAAATGCTACCATAATATTCACTACATCAATTTCATTTCCATGCATGAAACTGAAACTCGTGCTGTTTTTAACGACTCATTGCCGTGCCGCTGAATCAATATTTTATGCAAACTATTCAATATTTGATGTTAAACTTACGAAAATCAATTTAATTTTAAAACAAATGACTTCCTTCTTCTTCTAAGAATATCACATAGAGGGTGGACAACAAAATACAGAAGAAAAAAAATTGGCAAAGAAATGTTTTTATTATATTCATCAAGTGGAGGTAAAAAAGTCATACTGAAATTTCTTACAGTGTCAGTTTGGAGCTCATTGAATGAAAAGGAGTCATTTTACTATAAGATTTCAACTAAAATGGGTTAGCAAACACATATTTCACTAGTAGTAGTTTGAGTTGAACGTGTAAACATAGTTCGGTTGAAATTATATAGTGGGGTTACTTCTGGTTAATCCTTTTCTATTTGGGTCAAAAGAAAGTTTTATTAAAAAAAAATATTAATCTCGGAATCATACGGTTGCTCCTCGAAACATGAGCAGTATTCACAAAAAATTGATCGAAATACTTTTTATTTTAAATTAATATTGAAATTAAATTCATTTTCAATAATTAAGTATATTACATATAGATCTGCTTGGTTTGTATGTTATTTTATATTGCTATACGTGAAAAAATATTTCATAGGTAGATAGATAGATATTTATTTGGCATTAAAGTTACAAGGAGAACACAAGGTTTTGTCACTAAAGCTAAAGATGTAAAACTATAAACAGAAATCACAGAATAAGAAAAGAACAGTGTACATATGTATGTGTATAATATCCATTTGTTGAATAATATCACACATTTCTGTACTGTACTGTACTGGTGCTAAAGTTCAAGATGTGGATTGCTTGTGCTTTCCTCGTTTGATATATGTGTACGTCCTGGTTGAGATTCAATTTACTTTTATGAATGAACCAGGAAGTTTTGAAGATATATATTCCAGTAACAGGTAGTTTTCTGTTTCTTGAAAGTTTCTCTACAAGATTCTCGGCATTGCAAATTATATATAATTCTTATGAGCTTTTTTTGTAGTCCAAAAATTATGTCAATTTCGGTAGATTGGCCCCATATTATTATATTATAACTCAAGATTGAGTAGACAAGTGTATAATAACATGTTAGATCACGTTGATTAATTTCTTTCTTCAAACGTATTTTTAGCAAGCTTAGAGCATAATGAGTCTATTTCTCGATGGAAAGTTAGATTACTATCTATGGTTGTTTCCAAAAATTGTATATGATCTGGTTTCAACATGTTTTATCTTTGGCATGATATTTGTTTCAATTAATGACAAATGTGTTGCTAATTCGGTCGACTTTTATGACTTATAGCCATATTGCCAGTTGGAGAATATTCTATTGTCTACCATGAAAGAATATATTCTAGTTGCAAAATCATTCAGTTGCATATCTTCAATGTCGTTTTTTGCATGGAAACTTTCGAAAATCAGTAATTTTCAAGGTCTCCTGCAAATTGTTCATCTCCTATTTTTGAAAACAACTGAAATTTTCAACGATTTCATGTACTAAAAAAACACTTTTTTGTGAAAAATTGCAAAATAGGGTTGGACAGTCGTTTAATTAATAATATTCCTGTTATGAGATTGTTCCCAGCTCTTCTCAGCTGTTTGTTGTGGTTGATTCTTCTTTTTGATGTCAGTAACCTTTGTAAAACGGACTTTTCGTGGGGATTTTTTTTTGTCAAGCTCCAATAAAAACATGAATTTTCGTACATCAATCCTGTATTTTCATGCTGAAATAAGTAGCAAGTAGCATAGTTCAAACAATGGCAAGAATGCAATAAACTGCCTTTGGCGACTACCGACTAGAAGCTAGTAAAATAGTAAAGTAAATCGGCTCGCTCGCAGAATTCAAATGACTTCCTTTTGTCAGCATGAGAAAGAATTATAATTTTAGAAAGTGGTCATATGCAAGATGAGATACGCCCGTGATAAGTTTCTCACACATTATGTTCTGATTTGACACAAACGGATCATCGTTATAGTAATTTATGTCTCTCATAGGATTCATTAGCTGACTGCATTTCCTATTTTTTATATCGTATCTGATTAAAAGTATTTCTTTCATATTAATATATTAATTTTGAGACCAAGCCGAATAAAATTTCGTAACAATAATCGATATAATTCGCTGCTCTTTATTTACTCATTATGCAAATGATTCTTGTATTCCTACGTAATTGGAAGGACACCAGAATATAGTTAACATATCGAATACAAAGATCTGTTTCCAAATATTTGGATGTTATGAAGAAATTCGGGGTAACGTTAGGCCAATTATGTGAAAATGTTCAATAAAAATACTTCAGTTATTGCTCAATGTAAAATAAAAACTATAAACTTAATGACCTTGCAATCGTAGGTAGTACGACATAGTCGTGAATATATTAATGTGGGATGGATTACTCCGGAAAAAATCAATAAATAACCAAACAGAAATCGTGGATTGTCTAGAACTTTCATCTCCATTTATTCTACCTATGTTTCAATAATACAATAGTGAATCAAATATTGTTTACTTTCCATGAAATACCAGTGATATGATAGTTTTATTCGTTGAAGTTATGAAGATTATTAATAATAATAGTAATATCCTGGGTTTTAAAATGGATTTGAGATAATTAATTGGACATATGAAATAGTTTTTAAGAAAAAAAATTGTTCTCTGAAGATATTTCGATATATATACAGTGTCATCCTCAAAATATGCACCATATGGGAAACTTATTTATTAAGGGTTTTTCGACAAAAAGTTATTCCTGATAAAAGTTTGTGCATTCCCTAAAACTAAAAACATGCACCACCAAATTATAGTACCTAAAACACACGTAATATACGAGGAGCCTAAAAAAGTTTGATTTTGAGACAGGAGTAAAGTACCCTTATTTTGAAAAATGTTGGGAAATGTTATTTCGAAAAGTTGTTCAGCATTAGAAAATGCATCTAGATTTGAAGTCATGGTCATGTAAGTGAAGTTATATTTTTTTACAATTCTTTTTAACTACGAAAAAAAAAATTGCCAAAAAGGTAAATAGACAACATCCTGTATACGACGGTTTATTCAGAAAGCCTGTAATATTACAAATTACACAACTATTGTGTTAACCACGGTCAATTTTTTTAACAATAAAATAATTTTCAAAGTTTTTGTTGCAGTTATTTTCATTTTTTTTTTTACGCCGAAAATTGCTCAAAATTATACAGTATTGTAACAAGAACATAATATTCAATAATATCAAATCACAAAACATCAAATTAAAATAAGTATTTCGGCACAAACTAAAGTTTTTTAAATCAAAAATATCATCGCTACAAGATGTGTTCCTCTCTAGCAAAAATTTGCCTTTATAAAAATGGTCTACCGTTAACTAATTTTCTTAATTTATTTCAGGTATTAGCCTTTGCACTGGCCGCCGCCGTCGTAGCAGAACCTCCATCGGGCTACAGCTACAGCAGGCCCAGTGGGGGTGGAGGCATTTCTTTGGGGGGTGGATTGTCTGGAGGAGGAGGGGGATACACATCCGTTTCTTCAGGCTACCAAACCTCCGAAGGGGCTTCCGTAGACCCTGCTCTGCTGGAACAGGTCCGCCAGATATTGCTCAAAGAAGAACAGAGCTCGTCCAGCAGCGGCGGTATCGGTGGCATCAGCTCTAGCTACGGAGCCCCATCCTCCCAATACGGCGCACCATCTCCCCAATATGGAGTCCCAAGCTACCAGACCCGCGTTGTAGGCATCGATCTTGAAGGTATCAAACAGGCCATCCAGGTAGCCCAGTACAACCAGATCTCCCATCAAGCTGGCGGTGGATTCGGAGGATACCCAAGTGGGCCAAGCGGAAGCTACGGTGCCCCATCAGCACCATCTGGGTCCTACGGAGCCCCATACTAAGCTCAAAGAACTATCACAAGTGTAAATACCATCTCATTCCATCTCACACGGGTCATGATGCATTCAACAACATCAATCAACATCTCTGTCAACATCTTAGAGTGATCAATATCATCCATAATTTTTATTTTTTTTTGTATAAAGCTTTGTATAGGTTACGTTAAAAATACATTTGTCACCGTATTGTTGTGTTTTATTACCGTCAAATATTTTCTCAGCAGCTGTATCACTTCAAAATCATGGGAAAATCCAGTGACTCAGCCACTCCAGAGTGTCCCAAAAATGTGATGAAATAAATTAAAACATTTCCACTTTTGAGTTAACTCAGTGTAGAGCCTTGAATGGTCATCTCAAAGGTAATCGCTTACCATTGAGGAAAAGAAGTCTGAAAATACTCCAAGATTAAAGTAATTTAATTTTTGAAAATATAAAATAAAAACTAATTGAACAACTTGTTCATTCGATGATTTAGTCATTTTCTTTAATAAATGTCTCCTAGCAACTGAAATATCGGTGTTAATATCTCCACATTCTGTATTTTTTCGAATTCTTCTTGTAAATCCCTTTTCAAGCTCTCTCAATACTTAGCGAGTAAACATAAATTTTAATTCAATATTAATCGGCACCAAACAACCAATGAAATGAATAAACACTGCTCAGTGTGTCTCTTATTCAATATAGTGCACATTATCCATCATTTAATAATATTCACGTCTGCTAAACTTTTCTTCCAACTGCCAACTCATTATAAGATATTATAAACTCATGATGGATTTTATAAATATAAAGCACCATGTAGAGACTGTCAAAGTACCAATATAGGTCAAAGAAAACAACACTTAAAATAGCGAATACAAGTACTCAAACACTGACAGGACAGCCTTATCCTAACACGAAAAAAAAAATCAACATAAGTTAGAACCTAACAACTTTGAAAATACCTAGAAAAGATGAATATAAAAATGAACCCAACAGTATTAAAAATATAAATGATATCGAAAACTTAAGCCAGATTTATAACAAATCTTTAACAACATTCGTACGATACGAAAGCAGAAATATAAATAGAATATTTGTGTTTCAACCTGAAGATGACAAAAACTACTAATACTAATGTAATGTAATACTTTCTGTAAATAAATATTCATTCATTCATAGTGAATATAATCGCCACATGGGAGGTGTAGCCTTGATGGATATTCTCATCGAAAGATATAAAATTAAAATCCGTTAAAAAAATGGTATATCAGGTATTAGCCGGGGAAGTAGTTGTTTTCTGGTAGATGTTCACAAAAATAACTTCATTTATCGTGGATTTTTCAATTCACAGAAAAATCTTTCTAGTCAATATTTAATTGAGAATGTTTCCCTTTTCAACATGAATTCCCCACAAGAGGTTATCTTGACGATGGAAGATAGTGACTAAAGTTTATCTTTCAGTCGCAGATGATTCCACATCTGATTTTATGAATATCCTGTTCATATTTTCAACAAACCAATCCTGTCCATATTTTCAACAAATCAATGTATCATACCCAATGACAGGTTTTGATGTCAAAAAACACTAACTTCAAAGTGTCTCTCCAAATGAAATGATTCTAACTTTTTCCATCTTCGCAAAGTGAGATTGCTCCTTGAAAATGTGTTTCCCATTTCTTCCGGTCTTCCTGATGATCGTGAAAGCGTGAAATAGATCTTCGTCGACAAAAATATATTGAAGACCTAGTGAATGCGATGTCTCTCTTGCGTCAATGTTACGAATGATTTCTGGTGAGTACTCTTTTTTGGAAAACATTCTTCTTTGCCTCATTCATCTTCATGAGTTCTTAATTAAGACTGGAATAGAAAATCAAATAACTATCTGAATAAAAATGCAAATTTTCAATTTAAGATTTTTTCTTGTAGTTAGGGTCGTTTCAGAATATCTATCAGATGTAGTTCAATGTCCAGCGTGGCTTTAGCCGGGGAAGTAGTTGTTTTCTGTTAGACGTTCATAAAAAATAACTTCATTTATCGTGGATTTTTCAATTCACAGAAAAATCTTTCTAGTCAATATTTAATTGAGAATGTTTCCCTTTTCAACATGAATACCCCATCAGAGGTTATCTTGACAATGGAAGATAGTGACTAGAGTTTATCTTTCAGTCGCTGATGATTCCACATCTGATTTTATAAACATCCTGTTCATATTTTCAACAAATCAATGTATCACACCCAATGACAGGTTTTAATGTCAAAAAACACTAATTTCAAAGTGTCTCTCCAAAAGAAATGATTCTAACTTTTTCCATCTTTGCAAAGTGAGATTGCTTCTTGAAAATGTGTTTCCCATTTCTTCCGGTCTTCCTGATGATCGTGGAAGCGTGAAATAGATCTTCGTCGACAAAAATATATTGAAGACCTAGTGAATGCGATGTCTCTCTTGCGTCAATGTTACGAATGATTTCTGGTGAGTACTCTTTTTTGGAAAACATTCTTCTTTGCCTCATTCATCTTTATGAGTTCTTTATCAAGACTGGAATAGAAAATCAAATAACTATCTGAATAAAAATGCAAATTTTCAATTTATGATTTTTTCTTGTAGTTAGAGTCGTTTCAGAATATCTATCAGATGTAGTTCAATGTCCAGCGTGGCTTTAGCCGGGGAAGTAGTTGTTTTCTGTTAGACGTTCACAAAAATAACTTCATTTATCGTGGATTTTTCAATTCACAGAAAAATCTTTCTAGTCAATATTTAATTGAGAATGTTTCCCTTTTCAACATGAATACCCCACAAGAGGTTATCTTGACGATGGAAGATAGTGACTGAAGTTTATCTTCCAGTCGCAGATGATTCCACATCTGATTTTATGAACATCCTGTTCATATTTTCAACAAATCAATTTATCACACCCAATGACAGGTTTTAATGTCAAAAAAACACTAATTTCAAAGTGTCTCTCCAAAAGAAATGCAATCTTTGCAGGGTGAGATTGCTTCTTGAAAATGTGTTTCCCATTTCTTCCGGTCTTCCTGATGATCGTGGAAGCGTGAAATAGATTTTCGTCGACAAAAATGTATTGAAGACCTAGTGAATGCGATGCCTCTCTTGCGTCAATGTTACGAATTATTTCTGGTGAGTACTCTCTTTTGGAAAACATCATTCTTTGCCTCATTCATATTTATGAGTTCTCAATTAAGACTGGAATAGAAAATCAAATAACTATCTGAATAAAAATGCAAATTTTCAATTATAGAGTTTTTCTTTTAGTTAGGGTCTTTTCAGAATATCTATCAGATGTAGTTCAATGTCCAGTTGTTTTCTGTTAGACGCTCACAAAAAATAACTTCATTTATCGTGGATTTTTCAATTCACAGAAAAATATTTCTAGTCAATATTCAACTGAGAATGTTTCCCTTTTCAACAATAATTGTTTTATGAAGTTTCATACAACTTGATTTTTTGTAACACAAACCACTTTGTATCTGATAAGATACAAAGTTATTTGTGTGGATTTTGATTCGTTTATTCTTATATTCCACTTTTTTATCCTTTCCGTAATAGGCTTGGGTACTGCTGAAGATGGTAAAAGTACGAGTTAGTGTATTGGGAGTTGTTGGCGAATCTGAGGTATACAGTAGATAAAGTTCGCGCCTAGAACACTGCCTTAGGAAACTCCAGATTTTCTTTAAATAAAGTTGATGTTTCGCCAGTATAAATTAGCGGTCGCTTGGGTGGGATATAAGTTGGTTCAAAACTGATGGAATGGAGGTATACAGCAGAAGAAATTTTGGGCCTAGAACACTGCCTTAGGGAACTCCAGATTTTTTTGGAAACAAAGTTGATGTTTCGTCATCAACTCTGAATCCAAATTTGCGGTTGCTTATATAGGATATAAGTAGGTTCAAAACTAATGGAATGTATCGTTTAACTTTGTAAATAAGGCCATCATGCCTGTCAAAGGCTTGCCTTATGTAGAGTAATACTGAGGGGAGGCATTTTTTGTCTTTTATTACATTGTTGAATAGTTGAATATGACTGACGAAACCCAAAGGGATTTTCGAGAGTTTCTTGTAGTAATTTCAGGTATGCACTAATATAAAAACTTTTTCTTTCTTCCAAATGAAAGCATGTTTTTCAAAAGATATTAATGCCTTATCTGGGAAAGTGCATAAATCGCGATTCTCATAAAAACCCTATCACTGAATTATAAATCTCACAGTAAAGAACCGCCGTTAGGCATAACCGTATTCAAAATAATTTTTCTTCAAACTACTATACATTATTACTCTTTGACTAACCGTTTCATCGAACAGTTTTCAACAGAAAAATATCCAAAACCAAGTCTAGCTTTTTCTAGATATAAAATGAGATGCTGCCGAAGCTACAATGTTCAACCATCAATGAATGCTTTAACGAATCTTCGTTGATGTTAACACCCATTGATGTCAACAATTATGTTACAACTATTGAGTGATTGCCGATGAACAGAAGTGAATACATTAGTCACTTTATGGCTTTGGTAATAATGGTATAATAAATACAATGAATATGTTTTGCAGCTTCCACTGATGAGTACGATGATTTTCTTAAATTAATTCATTATCATGGTCGAGCGATACAAAATAAATAATTGTTCACAGTTCTCAACTAGTTCCATTATGTTGAGATATTAAATACTCATGCAAGAAGTAACAGATTGTCATTTGCCGAACACAAAAATATCAAGAGATTTTAATTTAGCTTACTGAATGAAATGCGTGTAGCCTTATTGAAATGCAACAATGCCAATATCTGCAACTGAGAAATACATTATGTTTATAATAATAATGTTAATGATAATAATAGCGTTTATTGCTCAACAGTTCCCTATTTACAAAGCAATTTTACAATTGTTATCAGAGGATTGATTAGTAGTACACTTTTTAAACTTGAATGAAAATTATTTTTAATACCTTCAAAATTCGAAGTTACGCATGAGATTTATTTTTTAGTTCACATATACTGTACCTAACAAAAGATGTTACAAATGCTAGATAGATTGTTTGCATTACTGCACATCATATTTATTGGTCCTTTAACTTTTATTTTTTTGTGCTCTTTCACACAAAAAAGTAGTGTTTTGTCTATTCTAGGAACAAAAATATCATATATAGAGAGTAATGCAAAACAGTCAATTTTACTATTGAATAATTTATACAGTGCCCGTCAAAATTATGGAACAAATTCGATATTTCGCAAGCCATGTACTTTTGACAAAAATCCTGAAATAGGTCGATTTCTATTTTAAAATGCCGATTTTTTTATGTATATTCCAAAGAGGTTATGTCACTGGTTTTCACATGGTGACGTAATCGGTAATTTTTTTAAATTGGAATAGATGTCTTGGGTACCTCATCTGAAAGGCCTTTCAATACTGTATTCAATGATAATAATTCATTAGATATTTTTTTACAAAGTGAACAAAAATTAATATTTCATTTCAATAAGAGAATAACTTTATATCCAACAAAATAGAACAGTTAAATAGGATGTTCTAAATGCCATCCACCAGTCTCTTGACAATAAGCAAATCTACGTACACATTCCTCTTGCACATTGCGAATAACTTCCGGAGTAATTCTGTTAATTTCGATCCTAATTCGATTTTTCAACTCTTGTAGATTTTGCGGCCTATCTACATAGACCTTCGATTTCAAATAACCCCACAAGAAAAAATCCATAGGCGTAAGATCTGGAGATCTTGGGGGCCACTCTATCGGTCCGCGTCTACCAATCCACCTCCTATGAAAACAGTTATTCAAAAACTCGCGAACATCACGTGCATAGTGCGGGGGTGCACCATTTTGTTGCAACCAAATACTTTCATTTGGTGAGTTAGGATTGTTGGCGTTTGGAAAAATATCGGCAAGGCTAGGTATCAGTTCATTTCTTAAAAATTCCAAGTAACGCTCCATTGTGAGATTTCCTTCGAAAAAATACGGAACAATAATCCTGTCGTTCATTATCCCTGCCCAAACATTGACTTTCTGAGGGTATTGAGTATGCCCGTCCATCATCCAGTGAGGATTATCCCTACTCCAATATCTGCAATCCTGACGATTTACTGAACCATTTAGGCAAAACGTAGCCTCATCGGAAAACAGAATTTGTTTTAAAAAACGTGGATTGCTGTTACACAAATCCTGTATTATTTCACAGAACTCCACACGGCGATCGGGATCATCATCATTGAGTTGTTGATGTAGCTTTACTTTGTATGGATGGTATTCTTCTGCTTTTAGAATACGTAATACAGAACTTTGGGATATGTCAAGGTCTGCTGCAATTTGTCGTGAAGTATTGTGAGGATTATTCTCTACACCCAATAGAACATCAAGTTTCACGTTTTCTTCTATTTTAGGACGTCCAGCATCCGGAATATGTTTGACATGACCAGTTTCTCTAAATTTTTTCTCATTCTTACTGACTGTTGAACGACTGATAGGTCTATTTGGATACTTCGCATTGAACAAGTCGCATACCTCTTGCTGAGTTCTGGTTCTATCTCCGCATCCAATAAAAATTAAAATTTCTATGCGTTGGGTTTCACTCAAAGTAGCCATAGTTTACTTTTAGAATCTTTTCACTTGGAATTTGTGAAGAATATTTGTTGATATTTCAACTGACATTCATTTGACACTAACTTGCCTATTATGGCATTAATTTGTGATTGTCTTTTGTTTCCATTTTAGACTAGGAAATAGCTAACTATTAATATTTGGAAAGGATCCATTGGTGTAGTAGAGCACTGAGACTCACTAGTCTGCCAGGGCAGTCTAAGGGATTAGAGCCTTGGCTCAAAAAAGTAAAATTTTGCATTTTTTTACCCGCTTTTATTATCTTTACTTGTAACTAAATAACTCACTATGTAATAAAATTTCGGAAGTAAATATTCACCCACTTCCAATCTTCCGAATAATCTGAAATTTGTCACACGTATCAAGGACCGATGACAATACAAGAATTTCATAATCATGATGTAATAATAATAAAAATATATTTTTCCAAACGTCAACAATCCTAACTCATCAAATGAAAGTATTTGGTTGCAACAAGATGGTGCACCCCCGCACTATGCACGTGATGTTCGCAAGTTTTTGAATAACTGTTTTCCTAGGAGGTGGATTGGTAGTCGCGGACCGATAGAGTGGCCCCTAAGATCTCCAGATCTTACTCCCCTGGATTTTTTCTTGTGGGGTTATTTGAAATCGAAGGTCTATGTAGATAGGCCTCAAAATCTACAAGAGTTGAAAAATCGAATTAGGATCGAAGTTAACACAATTACTCCGGAAGTTATTCGCAATGTGCAAGAGGAATGTGTCCGTAGATTTGCTTATTGTCAAGAGATTGGTGGATGGCATTTCGAACATCTTATTTAACTGTTTTATTTTGTTGGATATAAAGTTATTCTCTTATTGAAATAAAATATTAATTTTTGTTCACCCTGTGAAAAAATATCTAATTGATTATTATCATTGAATGCAGTATGCATTATTGAGAGGCCTTTCAGATGAGGTATCACAAGACATCTATTCCAATTTAAAAAAATTACCGATTATGTCACCATGTTAAAACCAGTGACATAACCTCTTTAGAATATACATAAAAAAATCGGCATTTTAAAATAAAAATCGACCTATTTTAGGATTTTTGTCAAAAGTACATGGCTTGCGAAATATCGAATTTGTTCCATAATTTTGACGCGCACTGTATAAGCATAAAACAATGACACATAGTCAAAGCTATGTAGTAAATCAAGATAATTACAACTTTTTGGAAGATAAAACCCATCAATTTTGAAGCTTAGGAATTTTAAGAATTTCTTCTGAACTTTATACCAGATGAATATTGAATTTATAGACCTGGAGCTGTTGCCCAAGAAGGCCAACTCATTTGCTACAAGTATGGCGACCCTTGAAGGGTCGAATTACTTAATTGATGAAAAGGAAAGGTCATAGCGCTGGTAGTGGATACGTTATCGCAGGACCAAGTAGCGAACTTGTCGGATAAATTACGGGTTTTAAACGGTTTCGTACACAGAAAATTTTGCATTTTTCGGTAGTTTATGAAAAATAATCCGGAGAAAGCAAAATGCCATACTCATGCGGTGTCGCTTACAACCCGCCATACCAATCGAAACAGGTAATTTTTTTTTCTAAACTCCTTCCTTCAGGCTAATTTTTGTTTCAAATAATTCGTTTTAAGTACACATTCACGAAAATCGCCACGCCATACCGTTTTGACGGATATAAATAGTCGCCATACTGCCGTAAAGTAGTCGATTTTTTTAAACTTTTTTCTTTCACCATAAGTATGGCACAATTTTTCCGAGGCATATTTTTATATCAACTTTCTAAAAATCAAAACGCCATACTGTAGCCAATCGTTTAATTTTTTTCCACATCTTCACGCGAGTGTGGCAGTATTTAGCATCATCGTCCAGTATGGGGTATTTTTAGGTACAATCATATTGAATACAATGATGCAATACTATAGTAAATAATGTTACGTCTTTCCCAGTCGTATTCTGAAAACATTTCGAAAAAAAGTTTTTCAAGATGGCGCTACTTTTTTCCGGAAGAACTTTCAGGAAATCGAAATTCCATACTGTAGGAAATCGTTTAGCAACATTAAAAAAATCGACTACTTTATGTATGGCGACTATTTATACCCGTCAAAACGGTATGGCGTGGCGATTTTCGTGAATGTGTACTCAAAACGAATTATTTGAAACAAAAATGAGAGGAAATCGTTTAGAAAAAAAAACCCACCTGTTTGGATTGGTATGGCGGGCTGTACGCTACACCGCATGAGTATGGCATTTTGCTTTCTCCGGATTATTTTTCATAAACTACCGAAAAATGCAAGATTTTTTGTGTACGAAATCGTTCAAAATCCATAATTTATCTGACAAGTTCACTACCTATCCACTACCAGAGTTATGACCGTCATTTCCCTTCCATTAATTATGTAAAATGTAAGGAATTCAATGGACATTGCCCTCAAGAGAAGTGTTAACCGTAGACACGTGTTTCGGGCTCTCGGCCCTCATCAGTACGGTGAAGAATGAACAACACTTGGTAGAAAACGACAAATCAACGGAGTCAACAAACAGAAGCCAGCCGCACATTCGTGGTTTTGGTTAGCAGACCCTGCATTCCAGGGCAACAACCAACGTTACCACGGAGGCAGCTATAGCTACCTGCGTGACATCCGAGTCCTGGATTATAGAGATGAAAGAGAGGAATATCGAGGGGACTGTTAAACAAAATGGAAGGAATTTAATGGACATAGCCCTCAAAGAGAAGTGTTAACTGTAGACATGTGTTTCGGGCTCTCGGCCCTCATCAGTACGGTGAAGAAGTGCAAGGATGAACAACACTTGGTAGAAAATGACAATTCAACGGAGTCAACAAACAGAAGCCAGCCGCACATTTGTGGTTTTGGTTAGCAATTAATTATGTAATTCGACCCTTCAAGGGTTACCTACTTGAAGCAAATGAGTTGGTCTTTTTGGACATCAGCTCCATGTCTACACATATAGTTTTGGTCCAACCAAACTGATATATTAGAGAGATTATTGATAAAATGTTATTGAAATATACAGTTCCTGTTAATGAAGCCATGAGCACGGTGTGCTGAACTGACAATAAACTTAAATGTGACTTGATGATCGAATCCTTACTGGTATCACTTCTTTCTAAAATAACTTCATCTATAACGTAAAGAAATTGTAACGTATTAACTTTGCAGCTGAATGTTGAAATTTTACTTTTAGATATATTCAAATGAAGGTGATTTTCAAAACAACAATTGTGTAAAATATTTAACTGATTTTGCAATATGCCACAATCATTCAAACTGATCATAAAAGCATATAACTTTAAATCTGCAAATATCAACTGATTTCACTCTAATGTGTGAGTATGAATATTAAAAATTGGACCAAGATTGGACCCTTGAGGTACTCCGCTAGTTGTAGTATAGACATGTAAATGTAATGACCATACTGTTGGCGTTGATAGAGGTAAGATTTCAGAAGTTGAAGATAAGTTTCATTGAAGCCCATACTAGTCTATGAAGAATTAACTTATGCTTGATCTTATCGAAGGCCTTAGAGAAATCCTTGTACACTGCATCAACTTGCCCCCTACGGTCTAATATTTCACACAAATATTGATTGAAGGCAGCCAGATTACTAACCATGCTGGTATTCAGATATGATATGCGGATAGATGCGGCTGTATAAGATAGTTTCCAAGATCTTCGAAAAGTCATTTAGAATTGATATTGGTCTATAATTCCTGAAAAGGATTTGTAGAGAGATTAAACTCTCAAATCAACTTATTCTTTAATTTTTTTCCCACGCTTTTCTAACATTCGAGGAAATTTTTGGTCAATTCTTTTATTTTTAACTTTTTAGTCCATATTGCTGAATAAGCGTGTTATTTTATAGTTTTTTCAAACCATAATTTTTCTTTCCGACTCGCGTATAAGATGATATCACATTTCCTTCTACTCAGAAAACTAGAAAATATAGGATTTCGTGGAAAATCGTTAGAATCATTCTAAAATTATCTCAACTGTAGAATTCAACAAAAATATTAGTGAACCAGGAGTATTCGAATACGGAGTTCCCCAAGGGACAATTTTAGGATCGCTTTTATTTAATATATATATATATATATATATATAAATGATCTTTTCAATTTGGAAACTATTGGAGACATTCAAAATTATGTGATGTACTCTCATAACCTACCAGGCAGAAACATGGAAGTTTCTCAAAATATCTGTTGAGGAAGATTTTCAATCAATAAAAAATTGGTTTGATGCTAATTTATTAACAATAAACTTTGAAAAAACATAAAAACTTTTTAACAAAAAATTAAACCGACGAAAAAATCAACTGAAAAGCAAAAAATTAAATTAACCTTCTTAGTCTAAATGATAATTGAGCTCCTAACGAATGTAAGTAACTGATTTCGAGTCGGCGCCAAACAAACAATTATCGAAGATCATTATCTATGAAAGAAGTCATCAAAACGCAGCCGTGCATCTCGATGCCATCATTTTACGCTTCACCTAATTCAATTGCTAGTTTGTTTGGCGCCGACTCAAAATCAGTTACTTACATTAGTTTAGGAGCTCAATTATCATTTAGACTAAGAAGGTTTATTTTATTTTTTGCTTTTCAGTTGATTTTTTCGTCGGTTTAATTTTTTGTTAAAAAGTTTTATTTTTCAATTTTTTGTGGCTAAAATCTACCAATTACTACCTACTTGTTTTTTGATTACTTCCAAAATACTTACTTACCCACCTTACTTCAACTATTACCAGTTAAATAATATGATTATCTACTTTTACTATTTGTTGTAATATAAATTATTTTCAATGTTCTGGTTAGTTTATTTCATTACTTTGTATATCATTCCATCCTCTCATAAAATATACTGATTTTGACGGATGTGAAACAAGAATAATGTCAGTAGCGATCTGTCATTGTCAACTACGTATGTGTATGCCAATGTTCACTAGTGAAAAATCAATTATCCCCTATTTTTCCACCCGTAAGGGTGGCTAATTCCTTTCGAAATCCAAATATAAGGTATACCCTATCTATTAAAAAAAGAATCATCCAAATCGAAGAACCCAGTACAAAGTTATGCCTGATAGAATCGGTTAACGGACCAGAATTCAGAGGATGAGTGATCAATATCCTTCATTTCGCTACCCTTAAGGGTGGATTTCATCTTTTAAATTCAAATGGGACCAAATTCGAAGTACACCCTATTCACTGAAAAAAGAATTATCGGAATCGGACGCCTAAGTAAAAAGTTATGCGTGATCATACATAAAAAAATATGATGGAAAAAAAATACGGGTCAAATAGAGAACTCCTCCTTTTTGGTTTTGTCGGTAAAAAATATATCCCGTTCACTTCTCAGATATGTTCAATTTCAAATTTAGGGCCAATTAAAGTAGATAATGAAAACGAAATTCTGCAAACAAACAATATTAAATATCTAGGTATAGTAATTGATAAAAATCTCAAATGGAATTTACAAATAAATCATATAACAAAAAAATTGAGGAACTTGTTATCAAAATTTAAGTTTCTCAAACAATTTCTAAAACTACCTCAATTGGAAATGCTTTATTATTCACTTATTCAAACACAACTAACTATGGAATTCTTGTATGGGGGAGTGTGAATGTTAATTATTTGAGACCATTAGAAATTCTCCAAAAATATCTCAAAATTATCTACAAAAAAGATATAAGATATTCATCTGATCTTTTATTCAAAGAAAGCCAAAAGATGGACATCAGACAATTATACTGCTATAACATATTAATCTACCTTTTCAAAAACAAAAATAAAATAATCTACACAAATCACATTTATAATACCAGGTTTAAAAATGAAATAACAGCGAAAATTAGAGTAAATAAAACAATTGCCAAAAAAAATACATTATCATTTCGCCTTACGTTTATGATATAGTACCCGAAGAAATAAAGACTATCACATCGATTTTCTCATATAAAAAAAATCAAAGAATTTGGATATTGGAAAGTCCCAGGATAACTTTTCATGAAATACTAACAGGTAGAAATACCACAAAAACGTTGAAAATATTATAATTAAATTAAAAGAAATCTACTGAATATCCCACAACATGTTTACTTCGTGGGATTGTTTTATAGTTTATTTCCATGTAATGTATTTAATGTATTTAAAAAATTTAATAACATTCTTTGAATTGAAATAAACTTATTATTATTATTATTATTATGTGTCCTTTGATTCAATAGAGCAGCAAATGGATCCATAGAAATTCACATTGATCATACAATTCCTTTTCTCTTTTGCTTCAAGAGCCAATGTGCTAGTTTATTTTGTCAGTTATTTTATTTGACTACAAAAATAAATTTGGGTAATAAAAATTAATTGTTACTCTATGGCTTCGTTCATAAAAATTACTGGGGTGTACGAGAATAGCCAAAGATATCGGCGGATCGTTATTCTTGTGCATACCATACCTACCTACCTAGATTTTTAATTTGTAACCATCGTACCATGCATCATGTATTACATACTGATTACAGTGATTACAGTGATCTGCACTTTGGAGTACGTAATTTATTTGCACAACTTCAATGGAAATGCCGCCTCTACAGGACATTTTTAATGAGAAACTTTAGAAATTAAGCATATTTGAAACGTTTTAACAAGGTTGAGGAGCTTCTGTAAAAAAATTCACCCTATTTTCGACATCTCATTATTCGTATTTGCAATGAAACAATGCATAGCATAGTTCTCGTATCTCATATCGAGATGAATTATCAATATTTTGATACATACGAAATATACAGGGTGGCCTGCATATTCGAACAATTCAAATTGGTAGTCATACTTTCAGGTTCTAGAGTAATTCATAACGGGCCACCATTGAAAATGTAACAGAGTTTGATTGCATGTGGAATATTTTTTGGCATAAAATTCTGACCCCACACTTCAACACTATGTTGATAGATTTATACAAATTTTGAAGATGTTTCATCGCCAACAATCCCAGAGTTCGACTATGATGTCTGAACTAAGGCATTCTCGCTTTAAGGGGCATTGCGTGACAAAGAAAACGGAATATGTTTTATAAACAAAATAAAACCTCAAATCAATGAATCAAACCACGAATTCCAATGAAACAAGACTAATTGAAAAAACTGATGGCGGGGCCAGTCGAAAAGGTAGATTTTATGAAGCGGTCTACCCAAGAGGACTTTTTATACAGTGCAGCTTTTTATAGTCCCCCTCCCCCTGTTACTTTTGAAAGGTTTGACGTAGAACACTGGGACAAAAACCATTTTGAATTATATCACCGATACTATTTTTGTGAAATGAAAGACATTGTGATTGCTCGAGAGATGGCGCGGAGGGGCATATCAACTTAAAAAAATGCAAATAGCAAGTGGCACATCGTGGAAAAGATAACTAAATTTTATTTTCAACCTCCAATTTTTTTTTTATTTCGTCAATGTTTTTTCATATTATGCATTTTGAAATGTCAAGTATAACAAAATTTGAAATGCATGTTGTGAAAAAAACTGACAAAATTTAAAAAAAATGGATTGGTGAAGAGAGAATTGAATTATCTGTTCAACGATGTGCCACTTGACCCCCATGCTATTTGAAATATTTAAGTTAATGTGCCCCCTCGCGCCATCTATCGAGCAATCACAATGTCTTAAATCTCAAAAAGTAGTATTGGTGATATAATTCAAAACGGTTCGTCCCACTGTTCTATGTCGAACTGTTCAAAACAGGAGGTGAGACTGATTTGGATTCGTCAGTCTATGGTATGAACATCACTGCAGCCTCCCTCCAGGCTTTCGCTATGAAGTAGAAGTAGAAGTATTTATTTCACTACAGTATACAATAGTATTAGTAGAACGTCATAAACAAAACATGGAAAAGATATGAATGTGAAGACACAGTGTAAATAAACATAGCATAATAATATCATTAAAATTGCGAATAACTTCGGTGTAGAGTGTCCATCACATTCAGTCAAATTTATTATTGTTTAAAACAAAATACTCATTGACATTATAGAAACAATTTTCTATTAAAAAAGTTTTGATTTTGTTTTTAAATTGAATGAAGCCCAGACTCTCAATCCTAGAAGGTAGTCTGTAATATAAGTCTAGGTTGAGTGAATTCTTTCGCGACATCTATAGTCTGAATCTAGGAGTTGAGATTAGATCAGCATGGCGAGTGGTATAATGGTGGAGTTCGGATTGGGCTGAGTATTTATGCTTAGTTTCATGAATTTCAAGTAAACATGAGTAAATAAATAAAGTAGGAAAAGGCATTATTTGGAAACTATTGAAGAGAGGGCGGCAATGTTCACGATGATGAACACCCGCCATGACTCTGATAACTCTCTTTTTGAGAATAAATGCTTTATGAGAGTCGCACGAATCACCCCAAAGAAGAATTCCAAAAGCCAAACGACTAGGGAATAAACCAAAAGAACAATTTGAGAACGTGAATACTGACGAAATTTCTCAAACGTCGAATCATAAAGGTGATACTAGACAGTTTCTTTGGTAATATAGTGATATGTGCGCCCCAGTTGAGCCTATCGTCAAGATGTATGCCAAGTAATTTGAATTGAAGATATAAGAATGGATTAATTATTGTCCAAATTAAGATTGAATTTATTATTAGTGAACCAAGTTTTGGCTAAAGTCATTGGATAACGTGGACAGATTTCCAACATTATTACTCTGACAGATAAATGTTGTATCGTCAACAAAAAGGACGCTTTTCGTTGGTAGAATGTAAAAATATAGTTCGTTTATATACATATATTAAGTAGAGGAGTGGACCCAGAACCGAACCCTGGGGAACACCGTGATTAACGCCCTTACTGCTCGATAGATATCTGTTTGATCTGACACATTGGGAGCGTTCACTGAGGTAAGATTCGAAGAAATTCAGAGCCGTAACTGTGAAGTTTTACCAATAGAATGTCATGCGAGACACAATAGAAGGCCTTCGAGAGATCACACAACCTAAGTTGTGAGTGTTTGCCTTCCTCGAGGCCCTTGACTATGTCCGTCACTACTTGCAGAAGAGCTTTTGTTGTGGGCATCTTTTTTCTAAAACCAAATTGACCTGGGCAAAACAGAGAGTTTATTTCCATGAAAATGTAGAGTTGTTTTTTGATGATGATTTCAATGATATGTGACCGACAATGAAACTTGTCTGGAACAGCCTCTTCAAGGTTCTATTATCTGAAGGCTATTTTGTAGTATGATGAGGAATATTCCGTCCTTTCCGGCCGATTAAACAGTTTTGAAGTTCTTAATGCTTAATGGCCCATTTGATCTTTCGGGTTGTGGAGATTTTACTGTACCTGCTGGATCTGTTGGGGTTAGTGGCCACCTTAGACCTTACTGACTCAGATGATAAATTCAAAGTATTTTTTTTTCTGAAATTATTTTATCGATTCCAGGTATAACGTCTAATGTGAAAATTTGTGTGTCTGGCAATATTATTCATCTCACTATAAGCTCGATATTCCACTCTCACTTTTCTGGGATATTTTCACAGACTTATCATCATAGTCCAATGATGTATTCGAGACCTGACAGGATGTTCTTCAACTTTTGCAGGTTCTCCTATGACAGTAGATTTATGTCAATTACTGTACATCTATTTTCAACCGACCCATCCGGAAAAAATGCTATTGATTGATTCGTTCCATTTCTGTTATCGATTCAAAGGTAATATGTATGAGATTTGATTTGTTTTTACAAGCTTTTATTTAGTTTCACTTGTTAGTTCGTTCGTTAAGGTCAAATCTTGCAAGTGAATTTTGACCAACTTCTAGTCGTCCGATTAATTTGAAATTTAGCAGGTGTTCATAATTCCGGTGACAATGCATTAGGCAATTAGAGAAAAAACCAAAATGGCGGCTCCAAGATGGCGGACGAGATTTGTAATTTATATGTGGAGGTTCTCGGGGTCGGAGATTATGAATTCATAAATTCAAAAAGGCGGATCCAAGATGGCAGACGTGTTTTATGATTATAGTCCGAATCGATTCAAAATTGGTATGCGGGGGTTTTTGGGGTCGGAGATTATTATTTTTTGTCAAAATTCTTAAATTCAAGATGGCGGCTTCAATATGGCTGACGAGTTTTCTTGTTATAGACCAATTAGATTCAAAATTGGTATGTGGGGGTTTTTGAGGTCAGAGATTATGAAATTTTTGTCAAAATTCATAAATTTAAGATGGCGGCCCCAAGATGGAGGATGAGTTTTGTGATTATGATCCAATTCGATTCTAAATTGGTATTCGCGGCTTTTCGGGGTCAGAGATTATAATTTTTTTCGTCAAAATTCATAAATTAAAGATGGCGGCCCCAAGATGGAGGACGAGTTTTGTGAGTATGGTCATACTTTATTCAAAATTTGTATGTGGGGGTTTTCAGGTTCGAAGATTATGAATTTTTTGACAAAATCTATAAATTCAAGATGGCGGACGAGTTTTGTGATTATGGTCAGATTCTATTCAAATTGGTGTGTGGGAGTTTTTGGGGTCGGAGATCATGATTTCTTTCTGCTCAAAACTTACAGGGAAGAAACCTTGTGATAACGATGCTCTAGTAGAAATGAACAGATTAAGGCGAACTAACTAAAAAGCAAAAAATGAAATAACTAATAAAAAACGTTTTAAAGACAAGCTTTTATTTAAGCCGTGTACTAAAACGTATAAAATAAGTTCAAGTCACGCTGATAATTATTTAATTATTTTTTGTTGAATGATTTGGTTTAAAAAAGCTTGTCCCGCGAATTGTAATAAAATTAATACTTCGACAAGTTGTTACTTACTAACCAATCATTGTCCAATGAAATTAATTGGTATACTCAGTCCTTTTTTCACTGGCAGCTAAACACCCTCATTATAAAGGCAAATCTGCGAAAAGTTGTTTACCGTCGGCTCAAATAAATTTCATGGTAACAAACACATTTTGATAGGACTTCATGTGTTTTCGAGTTTACTTTTCTAGTCCACTCTGTTTTGTCTCTAATAACAATAGAACAATGAAATTATTACAAAGCATCAATGGTAAAAGTACTGATCAGGGACGTGCGTTCGGTAAACTATGTTTTAATATTTATTTATTTATAAAACTTTCCAAGAAACAACACATGTTTATAACAATATTAAATTTAGAGTAATAATTGGCAATTCATCGATTATTGGATGTATCAAAGTTACACTTGTCAAACTATTATAACTTCGTCCTGTGCTCGACTTCGGCAGCTCACCTAAAATGTTTTAGTTGCAAATAGTGATGGTAATAAATGAATGTAGTTACTTACCTAAATGTCCATTTCACAGTCATCATCGGTATCCGAATCAGATGAATCTTCGGGTCCTATTGAAATTACTAGAGATTCCTCAGTTTGGTCAATTGAATTATCAAGATCCCACATATTCTGTTCTTCTGTTAATACATGATTTACAGCATTTTTTCAATTGTCGCTTGTCACTTTGGGGAACGATGCTAGAAGAAGCTGACGTACATCATCCAATTTAAAAGTAGTGTTGTTCCTAGCAACGTCTCCTTCCACTTGAGCCCACATGAGCTCGATAGGATTGAGCGCACAATGGTGTGGAGGTAATCGTAATACAACCATCTTTTTTTCTTTAGCCATTTCGTCAAATTCGTACTGTTTGTAGTTTGCTTTGTGTTGCCTCGCAATGAATAATAATTCTTTTTTCACCATGCTATTATCATGTGGGAGATCTTTCTGCTGTAACCAATCAAATATAGCTGCGTATTTCCATTTTGATGTTGGCAATGCTTCCTTGAGCATTGTCCATAACAATAAAGGCATTTGCAGGCAACAGCTCTATCATTTGTGAAAAGTGGTCCTCAAATACATCCGCATACATCTCCTCGTGGCAATCTTTTGTTGATTTCGAGACGAATTGCAGCAAACCACCATCGACAAAACCATGCTCATTTCCAATATGGGTGATAATTAACCTACGCCCTTTTCCGATCGGTGCAGGTAACCCAGTGGAATATCCTTCCATGACTGCTTGGCGGGAAGTTTTTATGTTAGTGTCGACCCATGTTTTCTGCACAGTATGTCCTTCGTTAAGCCATGTTTCGTCCAAATAATGAATTGTCCTTCCTTCAGATCGATACTTCGTGATCGTCCTTGAATAATTTCTTCTCCAACGCACAATTTCGTCTTTGTCTATAAGGAGGGATTTCTATTCTGCTTTTCCCAGGAAAAGCCTATCTCGAGTAAAAGTTTCCAAAGAGTGAACTTTCCTTCGGATGGCGGTCCTATCGAAGTCATCGATTGATAGTGACTTCCTTCCTGGATTTTGTTTTGGTGCACTAATGACTCAACTTTTCCTCTCGTTTAAAAACCTGTAAATTGTTCTTTCACTCACTCCCGTCGTATTAGAACATGTAGACACTATCTGGTGAACGGAACTCGTGGGTTGTTGATAAACAAGTGCATCATGCACATTAAGCACTATAATTTTTTCTCTTACAGAGTATGCAACAAATGAATTGGGTTTAACTACTCAAAGATCACAAACGTATCAAGAATAAGCAGTAGCTCGTCACGGACTCCCCTCCACAGTAAAACGGTATTCTATTGTATTCTGTAGAAACTAGTCGACGGGGGAAACCCAGAATTCCTTTATTTATTTGCTTTCAATACCAACTAATGATCCACTTTGCATTCATTTCGAATTGTATTGGTTTTACCTAAGAAGTAAGCAAATTTTAATTATGAGTTATTAACTAAGAACCCTCATTTTGTAATAATGTCCGATTCTTAGAAACGAATGTATAGTAAAAGTGTATCTCGGGAATTTCCATCTAAATATTTTATTTCCACC
Organism: Gonioctena quinquepunctata; assembly: GCA_018342105.1. NCBI lineage: Eukaryota > Metazoa > Arthropoda > Insecta > Coleoptera > Chrysomelidae > Gonioctena > Gonioctena quinquepunctata. The sequence continues at coordinate 135,480 of JAFIRS010001699.1, forward strand.
TGACTTTTCACTATAGTAATTGTGCTCAAATATTTACCTCAATTCCTTCATAATAACAAGTGGTGAGGGGAATAGGTATTAGTATAATTATATATTCATTTTGTAGATATTTAACAATATTCTCATAACTTGCTCTTAAGTAAATCCGTGTTTACAGTATAAAAATTCGTATTAAGTATGTTAAGAAATGTAACGCCTATGGTTTATGTTTATTTTATACCTGAGACCACGAAGTCGTGCTGCCAGTGGAAAAAGGACAGAGTTCACCTACTTTTATGAATACTTCGCGCGACAAGCTTTTTGAAACCAAATAATTCAACAAAAAATAATCAAATCATTGTCAGTGATGACTCAAACTTATTTTATACGTTTCATTACACGGCTTAAATAAAAGCTTGTCTTTACAATTTTTTTATTAGTTATTTTATTCAAATGTAATTCACCACAAATACAAACTTTAGAGCTAATTTACAACACTCAGAACTCGTGAAGAACAAATTGAAGCCAAACCAAAACACTTTGTATGCACTCCAGCAGCCATCTCATATACCAGGACCGTAATGGAACCAATTTAATCGCTAACTTTTATACCTTTATATTTATTGTAGAATCACATAATTTTAGTACCCACTGTTAAAAAGTTGATTTTACTTCGAAAACACCCTGTACATTCAGTAATTTTCAAATAATCGTGCTATCTACGTGCAAATCTCTACAGAATTATCGATAATGTTCTCACATTTTCCCACAGTATGAATGGCAACCGTATTTACTTTATAAAAATCCAGACGTGTAATCACAGATTTAATTGAAAACACTGTAATATTGGGTTCATCCTACCAACTTTCTCTTGTTTCTCGTTTATGTCCATGTTTTCCAAAGTAACTTTTTACATTCTCTTCCATTATTTTTACATAATATCGGATGATTGTCAGACGAAGACACGTCTTCCTAATTCTCACGTACGCGTTTGTGACAAAATCTTTAATTATTATTATATGTTTTGGAATACTACCTGTTCATTAGGTTATATCAATCCATTGTTTAATAGAGAATACAAAAAGTTGTTATTCAAGATTTTACCAGTCGAGTGGATGTGGGTCACTAGCATAAAGGCTACATGCAGATCTCGGTTCGAAACATACAGGGTTCAACGCGAAGCAGGTCATCTATACGGACTCAACGAGGAATTAGCTGGCATATACAGGGTGTTTCATAATTAAATGCTCATCCGTAAAGGATTTTAAGAAAAATTTTCGTGTCTGTTTTTGGAGAAACCATTGGCAATAATAGTAATAATTGTTGTATATTTAGATTACTGAAGTAAAGTCCATATCAAACTCAGGTTTTATTCCTAGTGCTTTTCTATACATCTTGACATCTATCATCTCCTATCATCATTACATTTTCATCTACAGTGCGTATTCAATAATTCAATACTACAACATGTTCTATTTTTTTTTAAATATGAATACTCAAACTTATGCCCAATGAATTACTAAACTACAAGTGAAAATTTCAATATTAAGTAACAAATCTAACACACCGAACTGAATAAAACTTATAGAGGCACATAATCCCTAAATTTAGAAGTTCGTTTAATTAATCTGCCTGTCCTAGTTCTAATAATATCGGGATATACATGAAATTCACATCCACTCTCTGTAGGAGCAGATATTATTGATTATTGGGGAATGGACAGTGTTTGTGGTGGAGCTGGTTGGGACCGATTTGTTGCACTTTTAGTATACAGTAAGCATCATAAGTGTTGCCCCCCCCCCCCAATATAACTCGTTACTGGACTCTTGTTAGGAGAATCGCCGAGACACGTCGACTTTTGATTTCTACAATGTACATTTTTGTATGAATAGTTTACCCCTAATTTCATCCCTTACTGGAGGGGAGCAACCCTTTCGAATAATTTAAATAGCATGGGGTGGTGAGTGATAGCTCATCTGAAAGAATGTGTTATCCTCCATACAACTGTGCAAAAAAATAGAAATTTGCTTCAATGTTTAAAAATAATAAAACACCACAAACAGGAAGGCAACTAAACTAACACTTACCTTATTTGTTATTACAATAAATGTTTGAAATGTTCCCCGTTGACCTCCTGGCAAAAATAAAGTCTATTTTTAGTTTCAGCCCTGACGCTTTGCAAAGTTTCTCGAGTAATTTTTGCACACACTTCCGTAATCCGCGCTCGCAACTCCTGGATAGAGTGACACTGAGTCTCGCATACTTTAGATTTCAGTTAACCCCATAGGAAAAAATCTGAAGGGGTTTGCTCTGGTGATCTTGGAGGCCATTCTACATATCCTCGGCGCCCGATCCATCGGCCTGCATAAACAGTATTCAAATAATTGCTCACAGCAACTGCAAAATGAGGAGGAGCTCCATCTTGTTGCAGAATAATTTCCATGTCAAATTCGTCTTCATTATTATCGACAGTTGCCACTATCAGTGGATCTATCACTGTTTCCAGCATTTCCAAATAGAGGGCACCAGTCAGATTTTCCTCAATAAATAACGGACCTATAATTTGGTCACCCAGTATTCCTGCCCACACATTAACTTTTTGTGGAAACTGAGTATGAGTTTCGCGAAAAAGTCGGGGTTTTTCATCGGATCAGTACCTCACATTTTGTCTAAGCACGTGACCGTTTGAAAAAAAAGTTTTTTTTCAGAACTCTCAATACAGTCATCTGCGAAACCTCACAAATCAAGGCAACAGTTCTATTCGATGAGGACGGATTATACACAAATTCGCCCATAATGTCCACTTGTTTATCTTCCCCAGTAGTTGATCGCCCAGAACGTTTTTTATTTTGCACACTGCCGTTCTCATAAAACATTTCCACTAAATGTTTGAAATGATGTCTATCAATAGGGCGATCTGGAAAACTTTCATTGAACATTCGTACAGCCTCATGATAATCGCAATGAGCCTCACCAAAAATAACAATCGCTTCGCATTTATCATTTAACTCACGTTGTGCAACCATTGTTTGGAGATGAATAGCAATCAAAACTTACAGCTAGAATACACTGACTCGCACTCTCCTTGATATCAGTTTATTGTTTTGACCATTTATCCTGGAAACAATGCAAAAACACCAACAAAAACGTGCAGTTAATATCCAAGCATATGGCAAATGAGTCTCACTTGACGTCTGAACCAAAACCGATATCATGCAGGGCCGAATTTTAATTCTAAGTATGAATGCGCTACGTTAATTTTCGTTATTCTGAAACAATAATGACTCGAGAATTAATGGAGCAAATATCAATTCCTTTGCACAGTTGAATAGAGAATAAAACCCCCTTTCAAATGATGCTTATGATGCTCAGTGTATGGTACAGATTTCGGAGATTTTACGTGAATATTGAATCTTTCATTCCTCCTGTTCTCTCTTCTTTTACTACTAATCACTTTATATGCCCTAGGACCACTACCTTCCACCACATTGCCTGGTATCCAAGTGAGACTTAGGCATTTTTTGAAACATGCATGGCTGACCAGGAAAAAGAGATGCCCTAGAGACTGCTGTTTTATCGTACCACTTCTTTGTTCCAGTTACCTTCTTTTCTAACAACGTCCTGTCTTCGTCATATGTGACTTTAGGCACCAATGTTTGAAAAGAGCTAGGAATATTAGTTCACAAATTGTGACCCATCAGAGTGCTGGCTGGAGAATGAACTGATCCCCTAGGAGTAGCATGGAAATTCAACATCGCCAGATAGGGATCTTCTCCCGCATCCATAGCTTTTTTGAAAATCAGTTTAACTGACTTCACTGCGCTCTCAGCTAGCCCATTCGATTGGGCATAATGCGGACTACTCATAATATGTATGAATCCCCAATCATTTTTGGGACTATACTTCCTATTACGTCGACAAGTGCCAACTAGGTGAATCGATTTGTCCAACAATTTCCTGGCAAAGGTTGTGCTGGTATACAAATTATCAGTATAGAATAGAATATTTATTCATCCTTTGTGTTCATATACATGGAATAGAACAGGCCAATTAAAGTGTCGAAATAATAATAAAGCAGTACTCTACTTTTTCCTAGGAGTCCAGCCATTAGGAACATCACCACAGAAGTTGGCACTGAATCAGTAATTAGTTCTTACCACAATAAACTTTCATATCAAATGTGTGACCACATTTTGGGCACAATTTAAAAACTTTTGTTAGAGTCTGCACCTGCATGCTGTGTGTCATATTGCTACACACCCCCTGTGATATGGACAATCATGTGTATAGTATTGCAATTCAAAAAAATTGTGAACTGGTGAGGTATCTAACTATATAACACACAGTTATTTTTCAGTTAACCTGATTAATGTTTTTCTTCAAATTACTGTTTATGCATCTCATCATGCCATTTTCTGAAAGAATTGCAGGAAACAGTCAAAGTGTTAATAAGTTCAATTATAAAAAATCAGATTAATCGCTGATATTCAAAGCATCTGATCCACTGATTGTTTGGGTATAATAATAATAATATAACTTTATTCAGGATAAATAAATACAGCTAAAAGGCTACATGTGAGGAGTGAATAAAGAACTGTAAGGGATAAGTGCAAGCGCTTGTTTCCCATAAAAAAGATATATGAAAAAATACAGATCAATATATAAAAAGTACAGATGAATATAAACAACACAGATAAGATGCATACGTCCCATTAAAAAAAATTAATGATGAGATCCAGTTAAATGCTAAAATATAAATACATGATATACAATAAAATACAGCAATAAAAATACAATAAAACACAAAGACCCATAGTTAAATACTATGAGATACAATCATCTTTACAAATAGAATAAAATAAAATAAAAATACAATTTAATGTGTAAAAAACAGGATGCAGTTATCTATTTATTTATAAATTTTTTTTGATCACCCATTAGATTCTATCATGGTAATAAAAAATGTTCTGGGAGTCTGTAGTAAGCACTTTTTCAGGTACATTTTAAATGTTTTTTTTGTTGGTAATAGGTTTTATGTTTTCAGGGATGGTGTTATACATCTTAGTGCCAATATAGCAGTAGCTCCTCTGTGACAGTGATTTTTTCAATAATGGTTGTGTAAGTAGTTGGCGCCCTCGAGTCATATACTGATGAGAGGGGTGAGGTGCTTTATCTATACTGAAATGATATGTTATACACGTATTAAAAAAGAAAAGCTGACGAATATCCATAATCTGTGATGTACTGTACAGATTCTCAGTGGTTTGGACATAACTATTTTCAGGAATCTTTTTTGTAGAATTTCGAGTGGATTAAGGTATTAACGCGCAGCTGCGCCCCATGCCTGTATTCCGTATCTGAGATGACTCTCTACAAGGGCAAAATACAAGCTTTTCAAGGTTTCTGTTGGTAGGTACTCTTTCATGTGTTTGAGGGTAAATATTATATTTTGTAATGAATTTCTTTATCTCGTGTACCATGTGTCTTACCGTTTATGTTTATATTGATTTGTTGCATATTTGTCATGCCGGCAGCATTACAGCTGAAAGGCAGAAGTTTAGTTTTTTTGAGATTTATGGTAAGGAGTTTGTGATCAAACCAGTCTTTTATTACCTTGAGGTCTCTTTCTCTACTTTCTTCCTTAGATTTGACCAAGTATCTGCTTCATATAAAACAGCAGTGTCGTCTGCAAAACCTATTATGAATGAATGAAGTTATTCTGTTTTTTTTAAGTTTTTCGAATATTTTTGCCAAGTGGCTAATGAGAGAAATTGGTTGCTTACGGATGTTCGGTCACCATCTTCAAATACCGGCACTACAATAGATATTTTGAAGGCATCAGGCCAAATTCCATTTTCAATGCTCTCATTTATTATGTATGCTAGTGGGGTAGAGCTATGGCATATCTCTTTCAAAAGTTCTGTTCGTATGTCATCAATTCCAGGCGATTTATTGTTTTTCAGCTCATTTCTTAAATTGTATATCTCATTTGCGTTCGTAGGGGCTAGTAGCATAGTATTGGGCAGGATCTTTGGCGTGCTCTCGAAGTGAGGGTCTCTTTCAATTTTGTCAGCAAGTATTTTCCCAAAACTCTATTTCTAGGAATTCGTCTGCTTTTTCCTCATCGTTTGATAGTAGAATTCCATTTTCATTCGCGATAGTATCAATATTAATTTTTTTTTGTTTCCTCCCACAGAGTTTTCGTACCATGTCCCTCAAATTTGTTTTTGTTTTTTTTAGCTGCTGCTCATAATAGTTTTGTTTGTTTTTCTTTAACTTGTTTGTGAGTCTATTTTTGTATAATTTATATTAGTTTTTTAGGTTTTAGTTTTCAGAATGTTTCTTTAGTTCCTCGTGAATTTAATTTTTTTTTTGTTTATCATTCTCAACATACTATTTGTGAGCCACGGTGCAAAGGGCGTAGTTTTGCGCTTAACTAACTTTTTTTCAGTGCAATTTTCGATTGCTAGTTTTATTTCATTAATGAAGGCATTCGTTGCGGCGTTTGGGTCTTTATGTGTATATAGGAGGTCCCCTGAGGTTTCTTGTATAATTTTGGTTAAATTGTCATAGTTGGTGTATTCTTTGTACTTATTTTTGTGTTGGTTTTTCACCTCTTCCAAGATCATTTGTATAATGACAGTATCATGGTCAGCGATTGCAGATTTGAGTGTCAGTGGGATAGTCATATCAACTTTCTGATAGTTTTTTGGTTTAAAAAAGATATGATCTGAGCATGTTTTATGCCTTGTAGGATTGTTAATCATCGAAATGTATCCGAATTCATTAAGTATGTTTATGAATTCAATTGTATTTACACTGTTCTCTAAGATGTTAATGTTCATGTCCCCAATGAAAATTTTGTACTCACATGTTTGTCTTTGATTTTCTTCGAAATATTCCTGTATACTTTGAAGAAAATCCTTTATATCAGAGCAGAAATGGAAGAATTTTGTATTTCGTGCAAAATTATTTTTATTTTTAAAATCGTAGCAGAGCGCTTTCGACTATATAATAGTCATCTTTAGTGCTTATCTGCAAGTACGTAATACCTAGATGAAATTGTATATAAAATATTTTGACATTTTGAATGTTAAAGATTTTCAGGTTAGTTACTCGTCAAGTTCACAAGAAGTCCATCAAAACTGTTTCCAGTTTGTATAAAATAGGTAAAAGCCTTAAGTACATATAACATGTTAAAATATTTCTTAAAAAACACTCATGTGTAATCCATTATTTTAAAATTATATTCCACATGGTTTCATGGAAGTCAATGTTGAAGTGACGAAGGAAGTGGATGTTGACGTTGACATTGACAAGAGTGACACATGGCTTAGAACCTTAGAAACATATTAGCCAAAAGGTGGCAAACGCAGATGGCGTTCTATTCTATTTTGGAGTGAAGAAGAGTCACTCTACAGTGAAAAAAGTGTTCTCAGAGTGGAAGTTGGCTAGGAACAAAGAGCTTGATTAAATGACATTGAAATTATGTTATTTATTTATTGCAGACGTATGTGAAGTGGAATGAAAGATCTATTTAAATTGACTTGTGAATTCAGACAAAGGTCATTGTTTTTCATTCTTTGTTAATGTAAAGGTCTTCCATGAAGTCTAACTTAGTGTTGTTCTTTTGTCAGATTTTATGTAGAGTTTTTTAATTTAAAATTTTTAAAATTTTTTATTTTTCGTTAAGGTGTTCGGTTATTCGAACTTCCAAAGGTCTACAAGTCCTACCGATGTATGTAGCTGTACAATCTTCGCAATTGAGTTTGTAAATACCACTTTTAGAAAGTTCATCAATTTTCATTACTGTTGACAAGATGTCTATTCAAGTTGTTCGTTGTTTTGAAGGAAATTTTGACATTTTCCTTACAATTTTTGGTTATGCAACCTGCAATTTTATTTGAAATGTGATCATTTACGGAAGGAAGGAAAATACATTTTGTTCGTTCAGTTTTTGGAAAGGCTGAATTTAATTCTTTTTTGTTTTTCAATTTTCTGAATGAGAGAATTAATCAAGTTAGGGTTATAGTTGTTGTTGGAAGCTATTTGTTTCAAAGTGTTAATCTCTGCTCGGTAATTAACTGTAGAGAGAGGTATGTTTAAAAGTCTATGTATATAGCGATTGAAAGCAGCCATTTTGTGTTGATGTGGGTGATTTGAAAAGTTCGGTATTACTTGGTCAGTCTGTGTTGGTTTCCTATAAATGCTGAAATTTAAGTAGTTGCAATTTTTGAGAATAGTTAGATCTAAAAAAATGAATTCATTATTTTCTTCAATTTCAAGAGTGAATTTAATACTAGGGTGTATGGAATTGATTTTATTCAAGAGACTAACCGCAGTATCTTCGTTGCCTTTGAGGAAGACTAGACAATCATCAACGTACCTGTACCAGTGTAAGATTTCAGGGTTGTTTTCAGTGACAATAAACCTGTTTCCCAAATTATTCATGAAAATATCTGCTAGGAAAGCGATAAGCAACTTCCCATAGCCTTCTAGTTGCTGATAATATTTGTTATAAAAAACGAAAAAATCCTGTGAAAGACAGAAATTGAGAAGAGTCAAAATGTGGGTCGTAGAGTCATCATCGATATAAGATAAATTTAAGATTTCCTTGACTAAGGGCAGTGTTTCAGATTTTGGGACTGAAGTGAAAAGGTTGGATACATCGAAACATAAATCCATGTGGAATATAATTTTAAAATAATGGATTACACCAATTTATAACACATGAGTGTTTTTTAAGAAATATTTTAACATGTTATATGTACTTGAGGTTTTTACCTATTTCATACAAACTGGAAACAGTTTTGATGGACTTCTTGTAAACCTGACGAGTAAGTAACCTGAAAATCTTTATCATTCAAAATGTCATAATATTTTATATAAAATTTCATCTAGGTATTACGAACTTGCAGGTAAGCACTGAAGATGACTATCATATAGTCGAAAGGGCTCTGCTACGATTTTAAAAATAAAAATAATTTTGCACGAAATACAGAATTATTTCACTCCTGCTATTTCATTACTAGTCTACTCGACAAGTTGAAAATGGTCTAAAATAGAGATACTGCTCTTAAAATTATGTGTGATAGCTCATTGGATCCGGAATAACGCCAAGAAAAATGTGCCAGAAGCGTGTATTAGCACATAAAAAATTGCAAAAGTTATAAACAATTGAAGATGAAAAAAAATGGCATTTCGTTTTTTGCCAATATTTCATAAACTATTGATATTTAAGAAATTTCAAAAAAAGGTTCTGAAAGAGGAGGAAATTTACAATTGAAACACCGACCTTCCCCGGAACTCTATCTCCATTATTTAATTTTAATTTAACTCTGAAAATGGGTCTCCGAGCAACATTTTTAGGTTGCGCGCGCGGCGTCAAAAGCGAGTACGACACATTAATTAATTTATTTAAGGTATTAAATATTATTTTTTTTCATTTGAAAAAATTATGGTGTATTCGAAACACTATAAATAATTTATTCCCGTTGGAAATTTTACTTAAAGTTAATTTTTCGACAAGTTAAACGATTGTAAACTAACAAAATTTTCTCGAACTTCTGTCTTAATTGTAAATGAAAAAAAATGTTTAAATGATTGTCATAAACATTTTTCGCTTCGTAGAGCCCTTCTTATATACATACTTAACCAGATCACGCCATAAAAGTTGAAAAAATATTCATACTTTGTTTATAATAATTTTTGTACTTGAACAAAAACTAAAAAATCCAAGTAATGTTGTAAAAAAAAATTATTCTTTCTTAATCATCATATTATCGTTTTTTTTAATAAAATATATTGATTTTCAAAAAAAAAACCGCCATTTTTATAATTTTTTTATAAAAAATTTTTTAATTTAAAAAATTGTCACAACTTCATTATATTACAAATATTATGATTTTAAAAAAAAAATCCTCAATAACAATTTTTAATTGTTTATAATCATTTTTTTTATCTTTCTATTGTTTAAATAATCAGTTGGGATTTTTTTTTCTGAAAATCATAATTGACAGTCCTCTATAAAGTAACAAAAAAATATTTTTATTATCAACAATTCCATTGTTTATTAACTTATCAATTTGTTATAAACAAATTTTTAATTTGTTAGATTTTTTTTCAAACCCTAAAATTTACAAAAATAACCATATATAACAAAATATGGAAAAAAAAAATTCCCAATTTTTCCCAATTCCAATTCCCAAAGTACAATAAAAAATTGGAAAAAATATTTTTTTCTATACTTTGTTATATATGGTTGTTTTTGTAAATTTTAGAAGTGTCAGAAAAAAATCTAACAAAGTGAAAAATTTGTTTATAACAAATTGGTAAGTTAATAAACAATGGAATTGTTGATAAAAAAAATGTTACTCTATAGAGGACTGTCAATTATGATTTTTAGGTAAAAAATAATTTCTTAAATAATTATTTAAAAATAGAAATATAAAAAAACGATTATAAACAATTAAAAATTGTTATTAAGGAAAAATTTTATTTTCAGAAATTATAAAATTTGTAATATAATGAAGTTGTGAGAAACAATTTTTCAAAAATATTGAAATAATCAATTTGTTTAAAAAAAATTGTATCAACAATTGGCGGGAATTTTTTTTTTGCAAATCAATTTATATCTTGTATCAATAAAAAAAAACGATAATATGATGATTAAGAAAAAAAAATTGATTCTTTAGTTTTTGTTCAAAACAAAAATTATTATAAACAAAGTATGAATTTTTTTTAACTTTTATGGCGTGATGTTGTTGAGTATGTATATAAGAAAGTCTCTACGAAGCGGAAATTTTTTACGACAATTATTTAAACATTTTTTTTCATTTACAATTAAGACAGAAGTTCGAGAAAATGTTGTTAGTTAACAATCGTTTAACTTGTTGAAAAATTAACTTTAAGTAAAATCGCTAACGGTAATAAATTATTTATAGTGTTCCGAATACACCATAACTTTTTCAAATTAAAAAAAAATATTTATACCTTAAATAAATTAATTAATGTGTCGTACTCGCTTTTGACGCCGCGCGCGCAACCTAAAAATGTCGCTCGGAGACCCATTTTCAGCGTTAAATTAAAATTATAAGTAATGGAGTTAGAGTTCCGGGAGCTGGTAGTTGTTTATTGAAAATTTCCTCTTCTTTCAGAATATTTTTTTGAAATTTCTTAAATATCAATAGTTTATGAAATATTGGCAGAAAACCAAATGCCATTTTTTTTTCATCTTCAATTGTTTATAACTTTTGCAATTTTTTATGTGCTAATACACGCTTTCGGCACATTTTTCTAGGCTTTATTCCGGATCCAATGAGCTATCACACATAATTTTAAGAGCAGTATCTCTATTTTAGACCATTTTCAACTTGTCGAGTAGACTATACGTGCACACAGCTCCAAAAACTTCAATTTATATCAGAGGCTGGCGAACGGTAGCAAGCTGTTATACAGATATTTTCGTGCCCAATATCAGCCCTAAGGAAATTTATACCACGTTTCGAAATAATTGAGTGTTGGAACGAAATATTGTTTTTCTGGTATATTACTGTGCCGTCATTTTGATTATATTGTCCTTGATTGTAAACTAAGTTATAGCCTAATATATTATATAGCTCTGTATTTGCTACGTGCCAGGTAGACTAGGAGGAATCGGCGCATGAGTATCGAAAACTATTCCACCTCAATTTTTTTATGCGATCCTCTTCAAATTGCCCTACTGATGATACAAATGCATGTTGCCATGGGGCAACCCCGTGCCATATTGTTTAAACCGAAATTGTTTAAACAATTGCAAGGAATTGTTATTTTTCAACCGGACAAATTTTTTTTATATTTTTTATTAAAATACAAATAAAAAAGGTCCCATGACTTTTTACGATAAAGTTAATATTTTTAGAGATATGAATTTTTAAATGTTAAAAAAATCTCATATTTGGGTACTTTTGACCCATGAAAAATATATTTAAAAAAAATCGAAATAATATTTTTTTTTTAATTCTTTATACAATAGTTAATAACATTCTTAATAGAGATTTAAATAAATTTCATTGATTATACCTGTTTTTTAATTATCAATTTCGCGCGCTCACAAGTATGCATCGCTTACCTTTAAGTATCGCCGTCTCTCTCTGACTCATGCGCTGCATCGGCCTCTCTGTTTCCTGAATCATTATTTATCATTTATCTTAAAAACTATTAACTTTTTTAAGATTGTTAAAGAGAGCAATGTTATTAACAATTAAATTGTCTACAATTTGTTTTCGACAATTTTTTTTCTGGAATCAATTTTACAAACGTTATTTAAGCATGAATCGGAACATGTAATTAAAATTTTACCTGCTTTACACGCATTTACGGGTTGTGATACGACTAGTAAAATTGGCACAAAAAAAAGCTTTAGAACTGATACAAATAAAAGAAAATCGTGATGTCTTAGTCCCTCTTGGCAATGGCTTAGAATTAAGTACTAAGGAGTTGAAAGGCTTAGAAACATTGTATTAAAATATTTTGGGTAAAAAAGGTAACTCCGCGGATGAAGCTAGACAAATTATTTTTTCTCGTTGCTTTGGAACTAATATTAATTTATCGAAAATTCCGTGCACATCAGATGCCTTGCATTTGCATGTACTTAGAGCTTCTGCTCAAACATACATTTGGAAAAAAGCGTTGAATCCCCAATATAAAACATTAGATTTTACGAATTTCGGATACAAACTGGAGAATAGTACTTTGCTACCTTTATTTATGAACAAAAGCCCATTTCCAACTGATCTTAAAAAACCGTGCAATTGTAAGAAAGCCTGTTGAACCAAAGCTTGTTACTGTAAAAAAAATAATATTAGTTGCATACTTCTATGTGGCTGTGATTCAGAAGACTGTAAGAATATAATATATAAAAATGATATTGATAATAAATAAATACCTTTTTTTTAGATCTTGTTTTATTATTTCATACTTCTACAACTATAACCTTCGTTTGAAGAAGTTATTCAATGTAATTACTTTCTGTTTTAATGACAAAAAAATAATATAAACTGATAAAAAAGTAATTTTAATTACATGTTCCGATTCATGCTTAAATAACGTTTGTAAAATTGATTCCAGAAAAAAATTTGTCAAAAACAAATTGTAGACAATTTAATTGTTAATAACATTGCTCTCTTTAACAATCTTAAAAAAGTTAATAGTTTTTAAGATAAATGATAAATAATGATTCAGGAAACAGATAGGCCGATGCAGCGCATGAGTCAGAGAGAGATGGCGATACTTAAAGGTAAGCGATGCATACTTGTGAGCGCGCGAAATTGATAATTAAAAAACAGGTATAATCAATGAAATTTTTTTAAATCTCTATTGAGAATGTTATTAACTATTGTATAAAGAATTTAAAAAAAATATTATTTCGATTTTTTTTTTTATATATTTTTCATGGGTCAAAAGTACCCAAATATGAGATTTTTTTAACCTTTAAAAATTCATATCTCTAAAAATATTAACTTTATCGTGAAAAGTCATGGGACCTTTTTTATTTGTATTTTAATAAAAAATATAAAAAAAATTGTCCGGTTGAAAAATAACAATTCCTTGCAATTGTTTAAACAATTTCGGTTTAAACAATATGGCACGGGGTTGCCCCATGGCAACATGCATTTGTATCATCAGTAGGGCAATTTGAAGAGGATCGCATAAAAAAATTGAGGTGGAATAGTTTTCGGTACTCATGCGCCGATTCCTCCTAGTCTAAGGTTTCATTGGTCCGCATGAAGATTAGCAGTTTTCAATGAGTCTGAAAATCGATCAGACCAAAACAGGATACGATGATAGCAATCGCAAGGTATTGTGCGGATAAACAACAGTAAATCTCCTTTCGATTACTTTTACTGTGTCATCAGCTCCGAAAACTGGTCGGCGACCAATTAGAAGAGATTTCTATTTTATCGGTCAGCAGTGAATTACATGAAGAAGAGAAAGGATTCTGAAATCGGGTCGACACGATCTGATCCATGCTTCCGGGCAAACGGACAATACCTACCAACTGGTTGCGTCTTCATCGAATATCGAGTTCATTTTGATGCAGATTTCAACGTATACTGGGCGATCCACTTCGAACTGTGTCAAAAACAGGATTTTGCGTAAAAAAACGTTATTATTGAAGTGAAACTTCCTTGGGCGCGATGAGAGGTCAAGGTCGAATTTTAATGCAACGCGCAAAAAGGACATAAAATAGGTACCTGGCCAGAGAGAGAGAGAAAGGTAGAACTATGCTATATAGGGTGCTGGCCTCGTTTTTGGTTAGTCGCTGTCAGCTACATAAATGATAGTAAGCATCGGTGGTTCAGGGGCAAAATACTCGTTCGGGTTCGTATCCCGGCCAATGCGATTTTTGTTATTTTAAAGAGAGTAATAATTTTGTTAACTCATGTTTATTTATTTTTATTCAAATCAAATTTCTAATTATTATAAATAAGGTTAGGAAAAAGAAACGGAAGTCGAAAAACCCGTGACATGCTATCTTGTTATTAAATTGCATAAACGATTTTATAGGGTAACGTTGAGTAATACTGTTAGACATTCACAAAAAATAACTTCATTTTAATCGTGGATTTTTCAATTCACAGAAAAATATTTCTATCAATATTCAATTGAGAATGTTTCCCTTTTCAACATGAATACCCCACAAGAGGTTATCTTGCCGATGGAAGATAGTGACTAAAGTTTATCTTTTAGTCGCAGATGATTCCACATCTGATTTTATGAACATCCTGTTTATATTTTCAACAAATCACTCTAAAAGGGGTTGGGGATAAACTATATCGAAGTTGATTTACGTTTTAAAACATCTATAAATTGTAATTAAAATTATTTCCATGCCATAGTAGTAATCCTGAAAATGGTGTTTTTAAATAACATGCTAATATTTAAGGAGGTTATTCTCGGGTCCATTTTGAGAAAAAACTTCATATGAACATACAGGGTGTTTCCTAACTACGGTACGAAACTTCAGGGGGTGATTCGTTAGATCATTTGACAAAAAAAAGTTTCTATGAACATATGTCCGGAGTTGCTTCGTTTCTGAGATACAGGGCGTTGGAGTATTAAAAAAAAAGGTATTTATAAAATATCCTGAATATCCTGAAACCGATGTGGTTGAAATGTGGTACAGCTATTTGAAGTAATAAGGCAATTATTTGGCCCCAAGTAGGTACAGGGGCGTCTCAGTGGGCACCACAGCCAACAATAAAGAAAAAAAAAGTACTTTATTTTTTGTAGTATTTCATTTTTTCAGATTAAACAACTGAAAATACAACTCTTTGGTCTCTTGTGTTTTATTCATATCAAGCTTCGTTTTCGAGAAAAAAATACTTTAACTTATTCTACAAATTATCCATGGACAACATAAAATACAAACCTAAAGTAAAAAATAAATAATTTCGACCTTAAAGTGAATGAGCAAAATGTCCACCGTCTGATAAAATACACGACTGCAATCGATGTGTCATTGATTGTCTGACACGTTCAAAAATACCTGGAGTATTCCTTATGACATTGCAATTGTTACTTATTCGATTCCTCAAGTCATTCACATCTAGTATAGGGGTTTTAAAACGAGAGCCTTCAGATGACCCCATAAATAGAAATCTAGAGGATTCATATCAGGACTGCGAGCGGGCCAATGTTGAGGTCCTGCACGTCCAATTCAGCGATTAGGGTAGGTGATGTCGAGATGCTGACGAGCAAGAACACTAAAATGAGCTGGAGCTCCGTCGTGCATGAACCACATGTTGCCTCTTACAAGTACGGGTACTTCTTCCAACAAAATGGGTAAATGATTTCGCAAAAAAGCCGTGTAGGATGGACCTGATAATCTTGCTGGTAAAAAAAAGGGTCCAATTAGGTAGTCACCAATAATTCCTACCCAAACGTTCAGCGAAAATCGACGCTGAAAATGACTATCTCTAATAATGTGGGGATTTTCGTCGGCCCAGACATGGTTATTGTGAAAGTTCATAATAGAATCTCGTGAAAAATTTGCCTCGTCCGTAAATAAAATATTTGGTAATTAATTATTATTGTGTGCCATCGTATGAATCAACCACCTGCAAAACATTAATCTTGGGTGAAAATCCCTAGGCAGTAGATATGTATATGTAGTATGTGATATGGGTATAGGAGGTTTCTTTTTAGAACTTTCCAAACGGGTTTTGGGCTTACTTCAAGCTGCAGTGCAATCTTCCTGGTACTATTTGAAGGATCTTCTTCTATCGCATCAAGTATAGCTTCTTCTAGTTCAGGCGTTGTTACAGTTTCTGGTCTTCCACCACTTACATTTTTATTAAAACTTCCAGTTTCACATAATCTTGGAATTACTCTGTTAAGATATCTATCCTGGTAGATTCTCCGTGCTTCTTCCGCATTTCCATTTGCTAATCCATAAATAAAGTGCATGTCAGCCATTTCAGGGTTAGTAAAAGTATTCATGATGGAATCACTGCTAATTGACAACTCTGACTTTTACTGATATGACAATACTATCACTGTCAGCTGGTCTCCATAGCAGGTAATCATGATCGTAGAGTGCCTTCATTTTTTTTGTTCTCGAAAACTAAGCTAAATATGAAAAAATACACAGGAGGCCAAAAAGTTGTATTATTACGACGCTTATAAAAAAACTTTTTAGAACCCACGTTTATATTCAAATGCACTGAAGAGGAGAAAATAATTTTTTTCTCAGTATTGTTGGATGTGGTGCCCACTGAGACGCCAAATAATTGCCTTATTACTTCAAATAGCTCTACCACATTTCAACCACATCGGTTTCAGGATATTCAGGATATTTTATGAATACCTTTTTTTTTATACTTCAACGCCCTGTATCTCAAAAACGAAGCAACTCCGGACATATGTTCATAGGAACTTTTTTTTGTCAAATGACCTAACGAAACACCCCCTGGAGTTTCGTACCGTTTTTAAGGAAACACCCTGTATATCCTAAAGGCCTTAACTTTTGAACTACGGGGTGCTAAATTTTTAAGAAAAAGTTCTTTTTTTATGATTACTTTGATATGACCCTAGATATTTTTGTGAAACGTAGTATGCATCAAAAGGCATTTTCTGCTATACAATACAATTTTGTATTATTGCCAGTGCCGTTCGTGGAGAATTTCACTGAATCATTTTAAAGATAAAAAATGATTTTTGAAATTATCATTCCTTTCTGAGCAAATCTGGTCTTTTCGCATAAAAAAATTGAATTAATTCATTTGCATCTCGCAAGACCACTTACGAAAAAACAACAATTTATGTAATTTTAAACAAAAATGTATTTAGGAGAAAAAAAACCATTAATACACGACTATTCTAAGAACCAATGAAATAAAAAGCTACCTAGCTTTCCCAATGACTGATAAATATGCACCTTGCTTTTGATCAACTATACCGTGAATGGTAGTAGTATAGGATCCCGATATAAAACGACCTTCACCGAGATGTTTATTTGATGAAACGTATTTTATATTCAATTTAATATGTCAATGAATATATTGCATATGGGTTGTCTAACAAATTTCAGTCCAGGATATGATTAATTAATAATTTAAAAAAAAAATTTTTTGAAACATTTCACCGGTTTGATTATTAGACACATTCTATACCAATCGAAAGTATGAAGCCCATAGAATATACGAACGTTAGGTTGCCTATTCTTTTCCGGTCACAACTCTCGGGTAGCCAGGTATAAACAGGTAAATCGATACTAGCATTTTGCACCGGTCTGATTATTGAATTAAAATTGAATGAAAATAAAGATTATTTCATTATGAACACTGTGGTATAGGGTTGCCTGCGAAAAATCAGTCCCGAATTCCGGTTGTCGAATTTTGAAAAGTGAAATATTGCTGCGAGTGAATATGTGCGACTGAGAGGTCCCAACCAACCATCCCATGCGATAGAAGAGGACACAGCATAGCAGCTGTTTGAAGTCCGTCCATTTAAAGAAAGAGAGTGCGCATGCTATTTGTTCTTGAAAATGAAAAGGATAGCGATAGACTCGTATATGCTGTGCATAATTTTGGAGTAGTT
Source organism: Gonioctena quinquepunctata (assembly GCA_018342105.1). Lineage (NCBI taxonomy): Eukaryota > Metazoa > Arthropoda > Insecta > Coleoptera > Chrysomelidae > Gonioctena > Gonioctena quinquepunctata. The sequence goes on from JAFIRS010001699.1 coordinate 153,543, forward strand.
CATTATTAAAATAGAGGAATAGTTGTAAAAAATTTTTAATCAATTAATTATTTATGTGTGTATATATTTTATGTGACACTAAAGTATATATATACATCTTTAGTAAAAAAGAAGGTTATACAAATATAATATTATTCTTGCAAATTTTATCTTTATTATTAGAAGACAAAATAAAAAACAACAATTAAAAAAAAACTTCTGTTTATTGTAAAAAATTATAAATACATTTTTTTTTTTAATTTTTTCAAATTATTCATGTTCCGAGTCATCGGACATATAACTATGATCTCCAACTTCTGAACCTTCTTTGTCATCACTCTCCGTTTCAGTTATTTCGACAATGTCTTCTATCTTCAAAGGTGTATGATCAACAATGAATCCCACTGGTTTCAAATATTCATCTAAGAACCAACCGCAGTTCTCAGGCTGAAGTTTCACGCATAAAGGATCCGTTGCATTAAGCCACATGGAATTAACGAAAATAGTTCGTAAAATTTTCTTGTCAAAGTCCCCAGAAGTTTGAGACAGGTCTTCAACATTACTCTTTTCATCCTCAGCAACTGTAACACAGGAATCGACACTAGGACTCAACTGTTTTGATTCTTCTTCAGTAGTAGATGCATTGGTATGCTCCTAAAAAAACCGATTTTTGCGATTAAATAAAAATGTTTGATATATAAATTTTATAAACTTTTTGATTTGAATGGTTGATTGAAAATATCCTCAATTAATTATGTTACAAAAAAACGGAAATCAGATCATTTTCTTATTTAATTTATAAACAACCGTTTTTTAAGTTAATTACAAAAAAAGTATGTGTATCGAAAATTAACAAAACCATAGGTGAATGTTACTAACAATTATTTCAACATGAAAAAAATATAGAAGTTGTATTAGCTAAGATAATTTTAAAGATTCAATTATTATATACTTACTGTATATTCAGCAAAAAAATTATCAAATTCTTCGTTATATTTTTTATTCAAAACGGCCACTGTTTTGTAACACGTGGTATTATAACCTACAAATTCAAGTGACGCACTGGGTAGCTCAACAACATTGTATTTAAAGTTTTTTCTTTTACGAAAAGCTAACTTTAATATACAGTTTTTTGAAGTTTCATCAACAAAATCAATTACATCATCATCCGAATCACACGAAAAACACTTTTTTGCCATTTTTTTCAACTATAAATAGTAGCACGTTTTTTCAATTGTAACTATAGCGACAATCTACTCCAAAATGATGCACAGCATATACGAGTCTATCGCTATCCTTTTCATTTTCAAGAACAAATAGCATGCGCACTCTCTTTAAATGGACGGACTTCAAACAGCTGCTATGCTGTGTCCTCTTCTTTCGCATGGGATGGTTGGTTGGGACCTCTCAATTGCAAATATTCAGTCGCAGCAATATTTCACTTTTCAAAATTCGACAACCGGAATTCGGGACGGATTTTTCGCAGGCAACCCTATACCACCGTGTTCATAATAAAATAATCTTTATTTTCAGTATCGATTTACCTGTTTATACCTGGCTACCCGAGAGTTGTGACCGGAAAAGAAAAGGTAACCTAACGTTTGCATATTCTATGGGCTTCATACTTTCGATTGGTATATAATTTGTCTGATAATCAAACCGGTGAAATGTTTAAAAAAAATTTTTTTAAATTATTAATTAATCATATCCTGGACTGAAATTTGTTAGGCAACCCATATGCAATATATTTATTGACATATTAAATTAAATATAAAATACGTTTCATCAAATAAACATCTCGGTGAAGGTCGTTTTATATCGGGATCTGAGACTATAAACTTAGTTACTAACTTTCAATGTGGCGTATGCTTGGGGTCATTCAAAAATCTAATTAGCATCTCTTGTGGATGATATGGGAATGTTGGATTTGACAACTTTTGGCCGTTTTTTGGCAAGCCAGATCACTGCCTAGTTCGCCTATATGGATGAACCGGTCCTATCAACACTGTACGAAGGCGTATAAGGGCCAACAACAAAATATTTTTTTAATTATTAGGAATTGTCACTTCAAACTGACAATTGTCACTTTGAAGTGACAATTGTCACTTCGAACTGACAATTGTCACTTTGAAGTGACAATTGTCACTTTGAACTGACAATTGTCACTTCGAACTGACAATTGTCACTTTGAAGTGACAATTGTCACTTTGAACTGACAATTGTCACTTCGAACTGACAATTGTCACTTTGAGTGACAATTGTCACTTCGAATTTGACAATTGTCACTTCAGACTGACAATTGTCACCTTGAAGTTGATTCGATTTAGTTATTCGATACAAACTATTGCAACAGCGAGCGGCGGGGTAAAAACCCATTTCCAGATGGTTCTATTAATAAAATTGCGAAAAAAATTAAATAGTTCATCTATTGGTATCAAACTACTTACTCTATTTAACTTGAGTTATTTGAAAGAAAAATAGGATATTTATAAATTGATCAGAGAATATAGGATTTTAGATATTTTCGAATAAATGCTTGGAACTGCACATAAGCCATAGTATTGGATTCTAACTGTTTTCGAAATTCTGCCATCTTCAAAGTTTTTTTTTAACTTGTTGCCTTACTGGCCATCATGTAAAATTTCAATTGATTTTGAGGTTATTCGACATGCACAATCTATAAAAGTTTTTTCAATACTTTTTCCTATATCTATGTTGAAAATTGACTAAATATTCAACCTGTTTCATTTTTGATGGCCTACTCTCCTATGAACATCTCATTTTGTATACAGGGTAGTTCCTTTCGAAAAATGAATGGAGTTTTTTCTCAAATGTTTCGGACGGACACAGTGCTCTTTTTTTTAAACAAAATAGGAGATTTTCCACGAGAATTCAATTGGTTTTTCTGAAATAGTTTTTTTATCGAAAAGGAAGTCATTTTCAATCAAGAATAAAATATATATTTTTTATTATAACAATATTATTTTAGCAATTGGCATCAAATGTCCTTTTTGAGTGACAATTGTCACTTCAAAGTGACAATTGTCAGTTCGAAGTGACAATTGTCAGTTCAAAGTGACAATTGTCACTTCAAAGTGACAGTTGTCAGTTCGAAGTGACAATTGTCAGTTCTAAGTGACAATTGTCAGTTCAAAGTGACAATTGTCACTTTGAAGTGACAATTCCTAATATTTAAAAAAATATTTTGTTGTTGGCCCTTATACGCCTTCGTAACACTGTAAGTAAATGCTCGTTGAAATGTTAAGGCCTTTTACTTGACAATTTAGTACTCTCATTTCCAGTTTGTCAGCATACGACTTCGTCCTAGTGCAGTCGGAAACAGGCAGAACGCATTGTATGTTTTTAGAGTTTTACTCAACTAGCAGTCACAGACCTGGATCAGCGGGCCAACTGATAAGGCGATGGCCGCCTGGTACATAACGCGACGGTCCCTCGTCGTTATCAACAGCTCTGCCGCCGCTGCGAAGGCGCATGCTGACGATCCGTTGCCACCTGTAGCCGCCGTCATTTGTTCCGATGCCGTCTGCGATTCAGTGGTTTTCGCCGCGAGCTTCCGATCACTCTAGCGCGTGACTTGAACTCGGAACGCGCTGATTGCGATCTTCCGCTCGTCGCTCATTTGAATTCGCTTATCGACTGTGCATCCGTAAACAAAACAGTGCATGAGATGTAAGGGCACTGGGTGAGCCTGACTGCTCGATCTTGGACCAGGGATTTTCCTCACTACTACCTTGCTCTGGTTAGTTTTTTCATGCTCGTCCTTGATGTGACAATTATTGTTATTACCTTTATTTATTAACTGATATGTACAATTGATTAGGATCGTTAGTATGGATTTATGGACGCTTGCGAAAATACGTATAGGATGTTCGTTGGGGATTCTCGCGAGTTCTTTCCTCAATGACGCGAGACGTTTTGATGGTGCAATTAAAAGTGTCGAAAACATGGTCGTTACAACTTTTTGATTTGTTTATGTCATAAAAGAGATAGGTATGTTGCGCGAAATGGAACAAATATTTTTGTTGAGTACTCCCCTTCTGATGACTACTCATCTCGGATTTCAAATGATAATTAACAGTTCCTGTTTACTTTCAAGGTCTTTCTATAGTTTGTTTGCTAGGTAGAAATCCTAAAACAAAATTGATAATTGTCATTGACGGAGTCATCAAAAGAACCTATACGTAACTGGTACCGATTCACAAAAAAAAAACAATCACAGTACTGGAAATATACAGGCCCATAGCACAGTGCCTACATTTTCTGAAATATTTAAATCAGTTATCATTTCCTATGAAAATCAACATGGGTATAGATATAAAGGGGCGATCAACAAAACCGGCCATATTTGAATTTGTACAAACCATTTTACATGCACTGGAAAAGATAAATTGTTCACCGAAATGCTCTAGACTTATTGAAAGCTTACGATTGTCTAGATCATTCTCTGCTATTGAAAAAGATAAAAAATTATGGAATAAGAGGACTAGCCTGTCAGTAACTCGATACAGTCGTGTACGATATTCTAATATACAGTGCGCGGCTAAATTATGGAACAAATTCGATATTTCCCAAGCAATATATTTTTGACAAAAATCCTGAAAGAGGTGGATATTTCTCAAGCAATATTTTTGACAAAATTTTTTTAAATGATGATTTTTGAATGTATATTCTAAACAAGTTATGTCACTGGTTTTGACGTGGTGACGTAATCGGATTTCTTTTTAAATTGAAATATATGTCTTGTGATACTCCATCTGAGAAGTCTTTCAATACTGCATTCAATGATAATAAATAATTTGATTTGTTTGTACAGGGTGAACAAAAATTAATATTTTATTTCAGTAAGATAACTTTATATCTAACAAAATACAACATTTAAATAAAATATTAATTTTTTTTCACCCTGTATGAATAAAATCAAATTATTTATCATCATTGAATGCAGTATTGAAAGACCTTTCAGATGAAGTATAAGAGAATAACTTTAAATCCAACAAAATACAACATTTAAATAAAATATAAAAAATTTTTTCACCCTGTATAAACAAATCAAATTATTTATTATCAGTGCAGTATTGAAAGACCTTTCAGATGAAGTATCACAAGACATCTATTTCAATTGAAAAAAATTACCGATTACGACACCACGTCAAAACCAGTGACATAACCTCTTTAGAATATATATTCAAAAATTTGCATTCAAAAACAAAAATCGACCTATTTCAGGATTTTTGTCAGAAAGTACATTGCTTGCCAAATATCGAATTTGTTCCATAATTTAGTCGCGCACTGTACGTATAATCAATGTAGGAGGTCTGCATTATTCGTAATTTACGTAAATGATTTGGCAGTAGGAGCGAAAGAAGTCAATTGTTCGATTACAAGTTTTCCAGCTGATATTAAATCTTTATATATCAGCATCTGATTATCCAATATTAATTAATTATCAGAATAGCAAATGCAAGTTTGAAAAAAGAGGTAGATCCAAATAATACCGCCATCAGTTACTCATCACTATCACTAACCACATTTTTGAGTCCGCAACTTATATGAATGGACTCTAAAAGTTGTATACCTGTGCCACAGATCTAAGAGACTATTTATAAATGCTAATCCGATAGTCTAATAATGGCATATTGTTCGGGGTGTTATATTCAATAGGAAAGGGTCTAGAGACTCCAGGTACGGATTTAAAAATACGTAAACCTCGTATATTGCACTTCTATGTGCGAATTGAAATTTGTCAACGTGATTTGATAATTATGACTAATTTGACTGATTTTTAACCTCTTTTTATTAGATTTGGATTATGTTATTAACTAACTTTCTTACAATAATTAGGACATGCCCAAGTTTCCATGCTGGTTTGGGGTTTTAAAATACAGTTAGCAGTTTGTATTTATTTGGATTTGAGTAGGAAACACTTCTATTATAGCTTTTTTATAAAGTTTCCTTGAAACAATAGTATCCATAAGGTTTGGTTAATTTTTTATTGAAACTTTCGTCTGAAAGAGGAATATTAATTAATCTATGTATCATACTGTTTTATGCGGCTAATTTATATTGGTATGGATGCGTTGATGTTCTTCAATACACAGTACATCAACGCAAGCAAAAGCGAAGCAAAAAGGAGGTTTATGATTTTCACCAGTATGTATTTATGTTCATCTGTTCCCTCATAACTTCTAAACTACTTATCATAATTTGACAAATGAGGTATAGGCTATGTGACGTCACATCAAATTCTAGAGGACATAAAGTCATGAAATAAAAAAATATTTTTTTATGATGCCGTGGTGGGTATCACATGAAAGGGCTTAATTAGCTCATTTCAAAAATATATATATTGTTAGCTGTTGCTCGGATTTGCATAGATTGATTAATATTCCGCTTTCAGAAGAAAATTTCAATAAAGAATTAAATATAATTAAACAAATTACTATTGATAACGGTTATAGTCCAAACCTTATGGATAATGAAAGAGGGAATTTTGTGGCATAGTGGACAAATTATTAAATTAAAGAAAAAAAAGCATCCTCAAGTGGGAGTCAAACCACGACCTCATGATCATACACACTGGGGGAGACTTGATGACACTAAAGAAACATGGCGGTTGGAAGTCATCAACGGTCGATGAAGGGTATGTTGATGAATCGGTAGCACACATGACAGAAATGGCTAATCAAGTGTTTAGAACGTGTGGCAGTGCTGAAATAACAGCGGATTTGCGACCAGGTACATCAACGGCAGTTGTGTCCATGGCAGAAAAAAGTATAATTTCAACACAAGAAAATTCGACTGTTGTACCGAATAGTTCAAGGAACATGTCATTCATGCAATGCACATATAAAGGAAAGGTAACTTTTGTATACTAAAATATTCTAAAATCAAATATCTACCTTTACTTATGTGTATATATATCCGGGAAAAAAGTAGTAACTTTTTTCGCGGGGAAAAAAGTAATTTCATAAAAAGTTATATTTTGTTACCTGTCAACAGAGATAAAATGTCAAACTTTTTTCCCGTCACAGAAAAAATATATTTTGTACAATAACAAGAAAGACGTCAGTGTATAAATAAAATAAGGAATAGTAGTACACAAAAAAAAAACCAAACCATAAGGTTTTAATAAAAACTTTTTTTCCGTCACAAAAAAAAATATTTTTGACGTTTATATCACCCTTCGTGAACGTGAATTATCAAAATTTAGTGCGGCGAAGGAAGCTGCAGCCTTAATACGCCGGCCAGTAAAGACCTTGTGGCATATAGTAAATAAGCCTATAGTAAAGAGAAGAAAAACTCTGGTACTTCTAAGAAACTGGACGTGTATGATGTGGATATAATTCGTCGAAAAGTATATGAAATGTATAAGGAACAAATGGCCCTACTTTAAAAACTTTAATGCAAAGATTAAAAAAAGATGACGCAGGAATAGAGTGTTGCCGTGAGACACTCAGAATATGCATTTCACGAAACGGATTAGAAATGAAAAACATTGATAAACGACAAATAATTATGGAATCAGCCCGTTTAAAAAGATGGAGGATGAAATATTTAATTAGAATCCTTGAATATAGAGAGGGTGGAAGGGATATTGTTTATCTGGATGAGACGTGGTTTGATAATCATAAAGTTCCAGAAGATTGGGTAGATTCTTCTGGTCATTGCACAACCAAAGCTCCATCGAATAAAGGAAAGCGTGTTACAATAATTCATGCTGGAACCAAAAATGGTTTTATACCAAATGCTTTGGCCTTATCAACCAACAATATAAAGGACTCCCGTGTTGATGTCACGACGATACTACGGCATAATTATTCGAAGACTGGTTTAAAAATAAACTTTTAGCAAATACACCAACAAATAGTGTGATTGTGATGGATAATGCGAGCTACCACAGTAGAAGGTTAAATAAAGTTCCGTGTTCAAATGACGCAAAACTTACCATTCAAGACTATATGCTTGAAAATAATATTATGTATTTTGAATATGATTATACAAAAAACAATTGCTAGAAATAGTTAAATCTTTTTCAATAAAAACAATATTATTGTAACAGAAAGACAGTGGTAAAACTTCCTCCTTACCATTGCATATTCAATCCAATGGAACACATATGGCATGAGCTGAAAGCATTGGTTAGGAGGAATAATGTTTCGCCAACTTTGAATTCAACTGTGGTAGCTTGATTCAGTCAGAAATGCAGAATATTCCAAATGAAAGCTGGGAAAATTGTGTAGCGCATGTACAAAAAGTGAAAAAATCATATTGAAATTTAGATCAAGTTGCCAGAGAAAAAAATTTGTGAACCTGGATGACAACAGTGACAGTGAAACTGACTTAGGTTAAAATTTATTAATTATTTTTATGGCACTCTTTTTTTCGTATTGTATTCGTACCGTTTAAACTCAATTTAATAAATTTCATTTATTTTTCCACCATTTTTTACATCAAATTCAATTCAGTCATATCTGTACCCGAAAAATAAGAAGTTGAGTTTTTTATCCTACAAGCAAGTATATTTCGTAGGTATATGCATATTATTACGTGCATATAGATAAATTAGTGTCCTATATTGATTGTACACTCTACTTTTCCGTACTTTTATTTATTACTTGTTATTGAATCAGACGTTATACATCATCTTTACGTTTATATATTTTTTTGTACTTGTTTTCGATGCATCAAGAATAAGTACCTATTTTTACTGGTATTTGGAAAACTGTACTCTGTTGCCTACTAGAAGATAAAAAATATATTTCATTTGAAAAAAATTGTATAGAAAAACTCATTGTCCACGAATTTACTATACCAGCGAAATTATTTTCGGCACCGTTGAGCTTTATCGGCAATGAATAAAAATGAGTCTCTTAGAGTATTGCAGAACTATATACCATGCAGATTTTGAAGCTAGGTTGAGGTATGATATAGTATATTGTTTTGCGAGTGACGAAAGTAACATTTTTTGAAGCGAGAGAACAGTTTACCAGCCGTGGCTGGTGATGTTCACGAGCTTTAAAAAATGGTTTCGACGAGTGAAACACTATACTTTTTCTACAACCCTGTTTATATCATAATAATATGCTAAAAAAGAACGATGAACAAATATTTTATTTTAAATTGAAAATAACAGTATTTCTTTAAACATTACTAATGATTTGAATATTGGGTAATTGTTACATTCGAGCAATTATTCAAAATTATAGGAGTATTACAATCAAGATTTTTTTTGATCAACATATCCCTCCGCAACGTTACTAGATTTCCAGCCTCCATGCCTTTTTAATTGAAGTAAATCACCTCCTGCATCCAATAATAGCGTTGCGGAAGTTATACGCAAACAATGCCCAGTATATTTTTGGGGATCAGGCATGTTTGAATATTGAGCTATTTGCATGGGAAATTTACTGAATTCATTTATTCCCAGAACCTGTCTAGTACACTTTCCGTTCTGGTAGTTTATAAAGAATCTTGAATTTATTTTGTCCATATCTAGTTGACGGAGGTTCATATATATTTTAGAAATCTCGTAGAAGAACCTAGAAACGTGGAAGGAACGCGGTACTTTTATTTTTGTATTACGTATTGTAAGTAAGAGTATACTGCTGGTATCTTTTACATCATTTACTGTCAAATCTTTTAATTCATGGCGACGACAAGCCTCCGAAATTCCAAAAACTAAGGCTACCTACAAACGTTAATATTAATATCATTAAGAATTTGTCGCAATAATAAAGTAATTAACTCACCTTAGTCATTAGGTATTTGGAGTGCATTCTTTAAGAAAGGGTGTATCTCTTCGGAAGAATTTTTTTTAGACTTTTGACTTTTAAAACCATCAGATTTTCTTGGGATATTTACTGATATCGATATTATTTTTAATCGATAAAGTGGTTCTCAACATCGAATACATAGACCATAGGGTCGATGACTTAATTTTTTTTGACAACCATCCAAAATACGCAAGCAGCGCAGTTTCCGAAAATGAATTTACGTGATAATCAACTCTCCAATCCATGAATTTTGCATATATTTCTTCATATCTCTTTTTGATTTTACTGGTAATAAATCCAAAGCGGATTCCTCAGCTTGATTTGCTATTTCTGGTGGTGTATTTGGAAAATCTAAATCACTGTTTCTTGCTTCAATTTTAAATTTTGTATTGTGTTCTTTTATAAATTATTCAGTTATTACAGTATATATGTGTGTATTTTTTATATTTTTATATATTTTATATTTATATTCTTAATTGCTACACTGTCTCGGAACAAGTATTTTACTTACCGAGTATATTTACTCATCATATCATTTATTTTAGTATTTAGTATTTGTTACCCATTCTCCATTTCATTAATGCCTGTCGTGTGATATTCAATAGGACGTTCTAGTGGAGTTTTCATTATTTTTATCTTATACTACTTCTATTATAACTTATTGTATTGCTTATATTATTATGTGAGTGAATAAATTTATTATTTATTATTATTGATTTACTTTCCGAATCAGAAATCATGATAACTTAAAAAACGAACAATGCATTCAGTGCAAACTGACTGGTCTAAACAATTAACGAGGAACGTCAAACTAATGAAAAAAGGCAACTAGATATAAATTAATGAAAGAAAAAGCCATATGAAGGGGATAAGATATGAAATGAAATGCATAAAGCACACACAAAGTAGTCTTCTCCTACTGAGAAGGAATCTTTTATTTAGAATCCTATCGAGGTAGGAGAATTGTATGGAGTGTGTAGGTGTCGCCGGTTAAAAGTTATCTTTTCCGACGCACCTAAAGATGTTTCAAGCTCGATGATGATTTTATTTATGTTGTGTCTCGCTTCGGCCAGAGCTCTCCGGATCTTTGGCTGGTGACTACTCCGTACTGATGAGGGCCAAAAGCCTGAAACCGGTATGCGGATTGTTAGGCGAACACGACATGAATATAAACATAATCGAGCTTATCACAAAGAAACATTTGCGAACAATATCCATTTATATGGAAGTTTGCATGGATTGTCAGGTGAATATCATTCAACGTTCTGCGTGGTATTCGCTAGGAAAGTGGTTGTTTTTCGCCTGTCGGTCTACCAATTGTGTTTCAATTTATATTGAACCTTTGTGAAGACGACTTTGTGTGTGCTTTATGCATTTCATTTAATAGATATAAATTGTTTTTAAATCTCACGGTATTTCTACGATTCTATTTTGATTTTTAATAAAACAAAAGTAAACAAAATGCATTTTAATTATAGAAATGATTCCTGTCTTTGTTTATTAATAATTTAAAGTCATCAAAACATTATATACGTGGGCGGGAAATGATTGAAAATATAAATTTAACTTTCGTTTCTAGTGACGAAAGTTAAATTTATATTTTATATTTTTAACTTTATGAGAATTTCTCTCACTTGTGACGGAAATCACGTTTTCGCTGAAGGTATTCTATTACAAAATGACGTCTTTTCATAAAGGGTTGTAGAAAAAAGTATTTTTTGGTCAGAGGCAAAATATGAATCAAATCTTCTTGAATAAAAACGGGTTCTGAGAATGATTCTTAAATAAAAAGTAGCGAATCTTGTAGGGGAAGATTTAAAAAATTCGGTATACTGACAGTATACGGAGTTTATACAAAGGAATGCTTGTTATTCATAACGAAGAACAAAAGTTGTTTTCAAATTTCTAGCAGTTAAATATTCTCGACACCAGATCAGTGAACTATCTTCATCGATTACAATCTTTTGAAATGGGGGCTGCATTAAAATATTCAATGAACTACCAGATCGTCTGAAAAAATATTAAGTACTCAGTAAGTTCAAGGAATATATATATTCAAATTATCGATATGGAACCGTCTGCAAAAGTATCCAAATGCCGTTTTTCAAGTGTAGAAGTATATCTCAAGGCCATTTGTATTTTTGTTATTCTCTAAATTGAAGTTTAATTATAACTATTATTTTATTCAAATTTTTTATTACCTTCAGATGACAAAATATCTCAGGAATAGTCAAGAAGATACCTAATACCAAAAAGTAAAACAAAAATAAAGCAAAGAAAATAAAAGATATACAAATAATATATAGAGGGTGTAATCTAACCTCTTGCACACCCGTGAATGACGAGTGTATAATGCTATTTTATAACGAATTACAGTGGTTGAAAATCTGAAAAAAAAAAATGTTTTGTTCTTTGTAAAATTCGACAAAATTTTGGGTAGAGCTTCCCGCCTATTTTCAGATGACCTGCTCAGAGGAAATTGCCGAATGCAATGAACATTTAACTCGACATTTGAATAAGGTAGAATGTTGAACTGTGTGGTAAATGTATACATTGTGGCTCCCTGAGATATATATTCAATTTCAAAGTGAAGAAAACATCTAACCTTGTTATATCCAAACTGGTGATAAAGTCATAACTAGTTGACTCCATACTCTGCTTTGAAGAACTTATCATAATTGTCAGTCACTGGTAAGAAACAAACGACACAAACCCTATTGAAAAGGGAAAGATTTATTCGTAATTGCATATTATTTTGAAAATCACGGCTATTGTTATGATTCAGACATGGGGTGAACTGAACACGGTTGCCAAGCATGCACGGTTTAGAACAAAAGTGTGTTAGATTCTAGTAGTGTTTTATTGATTGGCTGGGGAATAAAAGATCTGGCTGGGAAAATAGATAGATCGTAATAAGCAACCAATCAGAAAACAGTACGCGGTATGCAGGAGAATTAATTTGTACATCTTTGTCTTTTGCTGGCTCTTAAAACTAAACACCGAGCTGTTCCGTGCGTATTTTGAAGAGTAGAAGACAAGACGAATCACTCGTCGCATTTATGAATGAAGTAGTAAATTTCAATTCTGGTTGGATTCCGGAGTCGCTAATCACTGAGCGGGGTTCTCTAAGTATCTAGTACGAAAACGCCCGCACAGTGATTGGCGAATCCAACCAGAATGTAAATTTACTACTTCATTAATAAATACGACGAGTGATTCATCTTGTCTTCTACTCTTCAAAATACGCACGGAACAGCTCGGTGTTTAGTTTTAAAAGACAGCCAAAGGCAAAGACAATAATGTACAAATTAATTCTCCTGCACATCGCGTACTGTTTTTTGATTGGTTGCTAATTACGATCTTTTATTCAACCACCCAATCAGAAAACACTAGCAGATTCTAACAAACTTTTGTTCGTGAACCGTGCATGTGAGAAATAGTGTTTAGTTTACCCGATGTCTGAATCATAACAATGGCCGTGATTTTTCAAAATAATATATAATTGCGATTGAATGTTTCTCTTTCAATAGACGCACTGTGATAATTAGGATAAGTGCCTCAAAGCAGAGTAAGAAGTCAACTAGTTCCGACTTTATCACCAGTTTGGATGAAACAAGGTTAGTTGTTTTCTTTACTTTGAAATTGAATATCTATCTCAGGCAGCCTGCAATGTATACATTTACCACGCAGTTCAACATTCTACCTCATTCGAATGTCGAGTTAAATGTTTATTGCATTCGGCAATTGCGGAAGTTTTCCTCGGAGCAGGTCACCTGAAATTAGGCGGGTGGCTCTTCACAAAATTTTGCCGAATTTAACAAAGAACAAAACTCTCTATTGAATAGAAATATTTTTCTGTGAATTGACAAAATCCACGATAAAAATGAATACCCCCACAAGAGTTTATCTTGAACGATGGAAACTAGTGACTAAAGTTTATCTTTCAGTCGCAGATGATTCCACATCTGATCAGAGTCAGAATATTTTCTGATTTTGGAAAAGTGTTATATTAACTGCGTTCTTGAGCGTTAAATATATACCTGAAAATAGCTTTTTGTTCAATAAAAACTTTTTGCTCATTGCTGAGTTCCAAAGGATTCAACTTGAGCATAATATATGCTCATTGAATGATTTTTATTTAAACTTATTTTTAAACATATAATCATGAGCTCAATTTGGAAACTAACTGTTCGCAGTATGTGTTCCAATTCAAATTATCGTCCACACAAATTTCCTAAAAATGTTACTCTATAGCAGGTGCTTATGAAACGTTTAGCTGAAATGTTTCAGTTTTTTCTGATAATAATGGAACATCACCTGAGTTTGAAATATATGGAAGCCAAAATTTAAATTTACGACCTAAAACATGAGTTTCTTTAGCCGAAATCAAGAGGCTGATATTATCCGCGTAGGTATTGAATAAACGGTATATTCCTCTATCTTTGTTGTTGGTATACAGAAGAAACAGAACTGGTCCCAGGATGGATCCCTGAGGCACTACCATCTGAACTAGTTTCATTTCCGATGTTGAAAACCGTTATCAAATCTGAGTGAATACATGTCGGTGAGAAATGAAGAAATCCACGCAATGACTTCCCTCTTAGACCATAGCCTTCCTAAAATTTCCAAAGTTTCATGTGATTGACGCAGTCGAGAGCCCTGCTCAGGTCACATTGAATCGCACTCGCCTGTGTCAATAAAATCCATAAAATGATTATAAAAAGTTGAGTATGCAGGACCCTCTTCACTATAAAAATAGGTATCTCTTTAATTCCCACAAAATTTATTCTTTAAATTTTTTATAGATTTTTCTTAAATTAGGGTATAGAAATTATTTCGACAGTTGTTTTTGTAATTTTTGTAGTTTCAAAAAAAATATATGAGATTTGGATTTGTTTATAACAAATTGTTACTTAATAAAAAAAAATTAAATGATTTTTTTTTATTCAATTGAAAATGCCAATTATGATTTTTAAAATTCTCAACTAATTATTGAAATAATGGAAATATATAAAAAATGATTATAAACAATATTTTTTTTAAGAAAAACATTGTATTTAAAAATCATATTCTCTGGACAACAAAATGGCAAATTTTTTTTTTTAAATTTCGAACAATAAATTTGTTATAAATGTTTGAAACATTTTTCGAATGTTATCAAATGCTTCGTTTGATGCAAAAACAGAAGCAAACATGGATACATTTTTTTTTAATGAAAACCGAGGTCCAAAAATAGGACTAATTAACAAATGCCTCACTTCTTGAAAAATTTACTTGAATCTTTTTTTTCAACGGGATCTTGTTCTTCCAAGTGGTTAAAACACACCATAATTCATTAAAATTTTTAAATTGATATTTAATACTATATAAAAAAGATTTTATATGGTGTACTCTCTTTAGAGACGGCGCGCGCATATAGTTTTTGAGTAATTCCCAAAAAAATGAATCCCTTTTTTTTGTTTTTGTTTTTTGTTAATAACAATTGCAATTTTCGTCAGCAAAAAAAAAACAAAAAACATCTTTTTCGGAATTTCATCCCAAATCGAATGCGCTATTGCTCATATTTTTTGGAGATTTGGAACTATTTTTCGCAGGAAACCTACCTCTCGACTAGACTAGGAATATGTGTTTCGGCTTGGAAAATAGTAGCACTCACAGAACTCCTACATTTCCACTTGGTTTGGGATCCAAATCAGAAATATTATTTTCCTTGACATCGATTTTAAAATTTTTCCGTATGTTTTGCTCATAGGAAGTAATCTCATATTTTGGAGAAGAGCTTGCAACATCGCATTTATTGATTGGGTTTGGGAAGACTTTTTGATGACTCAAGTTCAACCACTGCCACTATCAGATCACACTTCAATAACATAACTTTAATATTATCACTATCGGTACTTGGGGAGATATCACTAACTGCAGCAGAAAACTGGTGTTTTTTTTCGGCTAAAAACGTGAGTCATCTCCACTCAATTAATATCACTTGGAACTTCTCGGTTGATTATAATTCGTATTTAATCGACGACAGTTGCCATATTGCGAAAATATTCGTTTCCAAGATACAGGGTGTTAAAGTTTTATTTTTATTTTCTTTTTTTTTAATAACTTTCGAAATACCGACCTCAATTGAACGAAAATTGGTATTGAGAGGTTTTTTGAGGTGTTGAATTCGAACCTGATGTTATTATTGATCTTACTCGTAGAGGGCGCCACCTACACGTCTTTTTCTTTGTGAAGATTCATAACTTTTTTGAGCGTACTTCTAGCACATTTTTCAGTTGGAAAAATCAATTCCTCTATCATATCTACGTAAAAAACTACCCTTGTTACAAGTCGCTATGAGCAACCGTTTTCTAGATATTTGGACTCGAAAATTACAAGTCGATTATTTGATAATCGATGCATGTTGAAGTTATTACCATTATTTTTCATTTTTCCCAAGAAGGCATAGAAAATGAATTTGACGTTTAAGTAAGTAGTTTTTTTTGTAGGGGGCGCCACCTATTCTATTTATTTTCACTTGTTTGAATTAGTTATTTTTGTATCAAGGGTGCAAAATCTGTATTTGTTTTAATAAAATTTGCAAGAAATATCAACATTTTATTTCAAGAAATTTTGAATATGTAGAATAAAATAAAATGAAGGAAACTAAATTGTATTCAAATAAATCTTTCGAAGTGTCCACCTTCAGCGAAAATACAGACATTCAGCCTTCTAGTCATTGAATCTCGTACCCGCTCAAAAATTATTGGTGTGTTTCTTATTGTTTCACAGGCGTCTACTATTCGGTTTCTTAGATCTTCCTCGTTAGCTACTGGAGTTTTATAAACTAGTGACTTCAAATGTCCCCAAAAATAAAAATCTAGCGGGTTTAGATCTGGGGACGTTGGTGCTCACGCCTGGTTAGGTTCCTCTACACCCCTACCAATCCATCGATTTGGATAGAGAGTGTTAAGAAATTCCCTGGCTACACTGCTAAAATGGGCCAGAGCCCAGTCGCCATCTTGAAAGTTTCATCTGTCAATTTTACTCCAAAATATAGTATTCATGCATCAATTTCATTATCCCAAGTTTCAATTTTTTGAGTTGACCCGTTCAAAAAATAAAAAGGGGGGGATATTAAAGAAAAGCACTGTATGATGAGTAATACATAATGTTGTACTTTTGTAATTTGAATTGTCTGATCTCCATGTCTTCTCCCCCTTCCCCTTCACGGAAAATGGCATGTTACGAGATAATGAAGAAATACACATTTGCTAAATCTCCTTCCGGTTAAACCTAAGAAACATTCATCCTTATTTAACGACCATTTCGATTACAGTCGATTCTGAGGAGAAATCCTTCGAAAAACTGACATTTTTGAGTCAATAGAATAAGAACGTTTTGGGTCCATTTAAGCCTGATCTTTGAGTCGTGTTCGAATCAGAGAAAAGAGTATTTCCTAGTTAACCAAGGCGAAATACATAGGAATACATACTTTATAGACATACAAATTAGGAATTTTGATATGGTTGGAAAGTACCAATGATGTTATGTTTTTAACTCCGAAATGGATATATTTATCGAACGAGAAAATTACGAGCTGCAACTTTTGTTTCAAGCATTTTTCTGTATCTACATTATATTTGCAGTTATAGCCGAAAATAAGTAAATTCAAAAAGTTTTATGGATTTTTTTATTTTTAGGTTGAAGAATTTACCATTTAAATTGCCTAATGGATACTTTATACATTTAACTACCTGAATCAAGAATTTTAGCTGTTTTGTAGCTTTTGTTAGATTTTGGTAACATTTTGTTACTATTTATTAGATTACTGTAAATATGCCAATTAATGTTTCCGAGAGAAATAGCTGTTCAGACAGAGGGACAAGTGAATGATTTTATCGGAGTTTTGTTTTCTTTTTCATTTTGTTTACTACATAAGTGAATGAGTTATTTCCATGATTACCAGTTCATTTGAACTAGACCAAATTTTCGTAATATAATTAGCCCTGATAAAAAAAGTAGTTTTCAATTTTGTTCATGAACGAATTTGATACTTTTTTTCTGACCCTGTGTAATATGAAATGCAAAAAATGCTAGTTATTCATTAAAAACATAATAAAAAAGGTGACATTTTAAATTCCGTACGAAGGAAAATAATTTCCCAGGTTAGACCAAATATCATAATGCTTACTCATCCTACACTCGTGATATACCTACCTTGTATATTTGCATACGGATTTCTTTAATGAACTTTATTGTGTCTGCCTATGTAACTAGGAGTAGAACAATTATGATAAGATTAGGCATAGCAATGATAATGACGAAACTACATATTGTGGGACGCATATTCACTTGAATAATAAATAGTAATTGGATCGTGATTTTGTACCTCCTTACCACATACGAAATAATTTCAAGCCTGAGGGGGCTAGCACCAATTTGAATTGAAGTGATATGTACAAATCTCACTTTAAGTTGTTATATCTCTAGATCTTTTTAACTTCAGGATGATATAGTACCATTGAGATACTTCGAATGATTATATATTAATAAGGTACTTGCAGCCGGGGGTATCAAAATTGATCAAACGTGGAATGGCGAAACGTCGTTTTCGAAGGAATCACTTCCGAGTTGTCTGCACAGGAAATGCAAGAGGTGACAAGTGACGAAGGGATGGAAATATCGGGATCTATTACGTGGAATCAGTCGCAATTTACCTGCAGTTCGATACTTTAACTGAAAATTTAAACTGATCAATCCTGAAGATTGTGATGAACGCACAAAATTGCGTTTTGTTTTCATCATCTGAGAAGTAAATAAAATAACAAGAAATATTTTCTTTAATAACTTGTGACCTGTTCGAACTATTAAGACTGCAGTCATGCAACTTTCCATACTTCTGATAACGCTGTATTTCATTTCTTGTGAGGAACTCCATTCTCCTCATCATATTTCAGATATGCTCAATCGGATATAGGTCCGGGGAACGTGCTGGCCAGTTTATTGTCCTTATAACTCCGATAGCCATTTTTTTGCTTTGTTCTAATATGGCATGCGACAACGTATCATGGTCGCAAACTCAGTGTGACAATTAATTTGTCGTACTCGAGAATTATGCTGAATGTAAACTACGTTAAAAAAATTCGTCTAGTCTATATGGAGTTCAAACTAGGAGCCTCATTATTTTTGGTAATTCAGAATTCAAGAAATATGTCTCGGTAAAAAGAATATCTTATGAGAAATATTATTTTGACCTCAATTGCAGTGGATTTGAAAAGGAAACCAATCTGAAGATATCATTTTATGACTTCCAGTATATTGCAGAAACATGAAACAATGTTATTTTCAATTTGTGCATAATTCAACATATTCAATTGTTGCTTACCACTCTAGTGGCAATTAATGTATTCACTATCATTATTGTTCGAAACAAAATTACTGCAATAACTCAAACGGGAAGGATGCATTTTTCTTATTTGCTTGGTTAAATATACGCTGGCAGCGTGATTAATGAGATGTTTTCGACGAAAAACTTTTCAAAAACTCTCCATATGTCTTTCGGTTCCATGGAACTGAAGTACGCACTCTAAGTAATGGAAATTGTCGGCAAGCTCGACGATTGTATGCTGAGTTGTATCCAGGACGTAGGGTATCCCATCACACAATATTTCCTCGTCTTCACCAACGTTTGCGCGAAAATGATACATTTAAGAAACAAACGGCTGACTGCGTGTGCCCTCGAGAAGTACGAACTGTGCAACTAGAAGAAGCAGTTCTCGAGTTAATTGTGGAGTCAACTGAAACAAGTACTCGAAAAATTGCCAACCTACTGAATGTAAGCAACTTCACTGTATTTAAAATTCCTAAAAACAGCATTTGTATCATATTCAACGCGTGCAAGCTGTGCCATTGGATTCTTCATCAAATCGCTCAAATTCCTAATTTTTTAAATGGCGTTTTGTTTACTGACGAGGCTAATTTTGGACGACAGTGTATACGAAATTTCCATAACAATCGCCTCTGAGTTGAGGAAAATCCACATGGAATCTTTAACTCATTTTCAGCACAGTTTTCAGTAAATGTATGCTTGGGGTATTGATCATTTAATCGTTCCATATTTCCTCCCACAACGACTAACAGGCGACTCTTACCTTAATTTCCTACAGGAAGAGTTACCTGTTCTTCTTGAGGAAATTCTTCTACAGCTGAGACAACACTTCTGGTTCATGCATGATGGTGCACCAGTCCATTTTAGCATTAATGTACGTAATCAGTTAGATACAGTATATCCAAATCGTTGGATAGGTAGGGGAGGTACGGATCTCGGCTCGATCTCCGGATATAAATCCTCTAGATTTTTGCATTTGGGGTTTTCTTAAGTCATTAGTTCATTCCACTCCCGTCGAAAATGTTGAAGATCTGAGGAATCAAATTATAGCCGGCTGTGAGACAATAAGAAATACACCAGGATTATTTGTGCGAATACGAAAATCAATGAGGCGAACATTTGAATCTTGTATCACGTCTGAGGGAGGTTATTTTGAACATTTGTTGTAGCTTTGTGCCTTTTCATTTATCAGTGTTATTTTCTGTTATTGTTCTGGTTTAACGTTATTGTATTAGATAGTTCTTGATAATGTATTTCAAAAATGAAAAATACGCGTTAAGATGTTTTATTTTTTTGCATAAAAACAGCGGACAAAACAGAAAAAAAGCAGGAGAAATTTTTTGTCACAAATTGAACGAGGAACTCAAAAATGATTTTTAATTTGGAATATCTGTGGCGTACCATTTTTTCTTTAAAAAAATTGATATCATTACCCGTATGCGCGCCAATGATGATCATAAAATGCTCAATTGTATGTCAAAAAATGCGCAATAACTACTCACCAATTTTCATTTGCATACCTCAACCGGTTTCAGAGCAATAAATAAATAGTCAGTTTTTAAGAAAAACTTTAACACCCCGTATCTCGGAAAACGAAGCATTTGCGAACAAAAGTTATATAGCAAACTGTCATTATTATTTCATACTGAATCACCCCCTGGAGTTTGTCGCACTTTTTCACTAACACCCTGTATTTAAGCAAAGCGCTTTAGGCCTACGGCCATATTGAGTGCTTATCTAAAATGTATATGATATTATTTTGATGGTGGTGAGACAGCGTGCTGTCAAGTGTCACGTCGTGTGCGATGTTGTCAGTTTTACAAATTTATGATTATGGGTAATGACATCATTTAAACTTTGAAATTATATTATGAAAAAATATATAGGAGCAGTGTGGCTTGTAGGATTGAGAGAAATATCGAGAGTAACTAGATAGTGAATTTCAAGTTTTGTTGCGAATTTGGTGGAATGGGAGAATTATAAGAGGTTTGGAAAAAAGAACTTTTGACGAATGCGATGTTGACAGATGCAAAGCTGGGGTTGATAGCGCGGAAGTAGAAGAATAGTAATAGTAATAATAATAAACTGATGGAAGGACTTTCGAACTCCTTGAATTAAATAAGTTTGGATTGACAAAGTCGATTCCGTTAGGATAATAAACAGGTGAAAGGACTTTCAAGCTCCTTGTGTTATACAGTGTGACACACTTAAGATGAAGACACCCCTGTATTTTAGTCATTTTTGAAAGCAGAGATTTGATTTTTGGTACAGACGTAGACCTTCATGGGCCGCACTTTTTGCAATACTCAGTCCGAGTGACAGCCTTGAACCCAGCCTACTGCGATCCCGCGAAAAGGACAAATTCTCGATATTTTGCATCGCGTTGGAGATACCGAAAAAAGTTATTTGAAAAAGTTGCTTAGAAATCGATTTTGACCCTACGTACTGAATTCAGATTTTGTTTTTTTTTGTAATTTTGTAATTTTTTTTTAAGTCCGATTTTCAATTACTGGTTCTGAATAAGAAGCTACAGAAATGATAAAATAGTTGAAGTCAATGAACTAAACGTATTGAAATAACTAAAATTGAAAATAATTATTTTATCAAATATAAGTTAATCGAATTTAGTCTCTTTTACTAGCATGTCTCTAATTTTGAGGGATTTTTCAATTTTCTGTTGAATATGATTGGTTGCGAAAAATACCATTAGCCTAGTTTTGGATGGAAAATCGTCATTCTCAATATTTCAAAAAAGTCTCATATTTTGTGTTTCAACAGTTTTCAATTTGGGCAGAGTGTCATGGAAACAAATGAACTATTTACACCAAATGTCAGTTTGAAAGTAAATGCATCAAAAACAATAACAAAATGCCCATTGAACGTCTTAATTTACGAGAAAAAATTGAAATGAGGTTAATTGGTGATGGTGCTCGAAGTAGCAGACAAGTTGCTCAAGAATTCAACAGAAGACAACCGCAACGAAATCGTATTCGACATGGAACGGCAGCCTCCGTGAATAAACTTTTTACTCAAATCGGAAGTGTATTAAAGAATCGTCCAGCTATTGACAATCCACATCGAAATCGAAGGTACCATGTTATTGATAATATCTTAGCTTCAGTTCGTGCCAATCCCAAAATTAGATTGCGTGAAAGGTCTGAGCAATTAAATTTGAATAGAGAGAAAATCAGAAGATGTCTCGTTCGTCATAAAATCACACATTGAAAGAAGGTGCCGAATATAAACAATTAGATTACTGCTATTGGGCCCAAGGAAATTTTCAAATGATAGAAATTTCCTACGAAAAATTTTGTTCACTGATGAGACTATGTTCACTATCAATGGAATAGTATCTGCTCAAAATAGCAGATACTGGTCTACTGAAAATCCCCACTGGGTTATAAACTGTAAGGACTAATACTCTCAAAAAGTTAATGTATGGTGTGGAATTTTAGGCGACAGAATAATTGGACCATTTTTTTTTCAATAATACCATTAACGCTGAACGACTATTGAATTTTTTCGATAATGAATTATGGGAAATCATTGAAAATCTACCCCTCAATGTGCGACAAGAGATAAAAGTTCAGCTAGACGGAGCTTCCGTTCATAATTCTTGGATGGTTCGAGAGTGGTTGAACGAACATTTTCCATTACGTTGGATTGGTAGCAATATCCCATATGAACAATGGCCTCTTCGCTCTCCTGACAACACGAATAGATTTTTACTTCTGGGGAACTGTCAAGAATAAGGTTCACAAGTCTAGGCCACGAAATCGACAAGAACTTTGTGACAGAATAATAGAAAAAGATTTGAAAAATGTATCAGAATTGAAGGCGGACCAGTTGAGAGAGACAATATTTGAAACTGACTTCCAATATTAGTGTTTATTTCATTTCCTGTTCGAATTCGGTTCAATAAATAGTTTTTCATTAATTGTCATTTAATTTTGACCGATTTTATCGTCTCTGTGGCTTTTTAGTAACAACTAATAATCAAAATCTGAATTTTTTCATAATGAATATTAGGTTTTTCATTCTTATTCCTACATTATGACGAATTTATTGTTTTCGTAGCTTCTGATTCAGAACCATTAATTGAAAATTACAAAAATTACAAAAACATTCAAAAACATTCAAATTTCTAATTGAAATTCGGTACGAAGGGTCGAAATCGATTTCTAAGCAACTTTTTCAAATACATTTTTTCGGTATCTCCAACGCGAAGCAAAATATCGAGAATTTGCTCTTTTCGCAGGATCGCAGTGGGCTGGGTTTAAGGCTCGGGCTGAGTATTGTGAAAAGTGCGGCCCATGAAGTCTGTACCAAAAATCAAATCTCTGCTTTCAAAAATGACTAAAATACAGGTCTTCATCTTAAGTGTGTTACACTGTATAAGGTTGGCTTGACAAAGTCGATTCTTTTCCTCAACCACATCCGTTAGTCGTAAGAGGCGACTGAGGCTGTCTGTCCTTCACCCCTCCCTTCCTTTTACTTCCTTCACCTTCCTTCTCGAGGACAACCACTCGTGTTGATTATCTCTCGAATGATAAGGGACTTCTGCACCGGTTGTTACTCCTTTCTTTCTTCTGGTTTGAATTCCTCACTACCCCTTATGTGGGATGAGGGTTCTGAGTAGTTCCATCCACTACCTCTTTACTTCACTTTATTTCTTTTTTTAATTTCATGCTCTCATCGAAATGCCAAGGGCTTCATGAAAACCATCTATCTCTCACCATTTTAAACTTCTCTAGAACATTTTCAAGCCAACCTTACATGGAATAAGGAGTTTGAAAGTCTTTTCACCAGTTTATTGAAAAGAATCGACTTTGTCAAGCCAACCTTATACAAGGAGCTTGAAAGTCCATTCACATGTGTATTATCATAGTGGAATCGACTTTGTCAAGCCAAACTTATATAACTTGTGGAGTTTGAAAGTCTTTTCACCACTGAAAAGGGAAACATTCTCAATTGAATATTGATAGAAATATTTTTCTGTGAATTGAAAAATCCACGATTAAAATGAAGTTATTTTTTGTGAATGTCTAACAGATTTTATGAACATCCTGTTTATATTTTCAACAAATCAATCTTTCCACCAGTTTATTATTCATATAATAATTAATTAATTCTACTTCTCCAGCAGTTCTTCTACTTCCGCGCCACCAACTGCTGTCTAAAAAAGTTGAAGTTAGGAAATTTTCATTAATTTGAACTAACATTATAAATGTAATTCTTTGAACCAGGAACATACAACACATGTGACAATGCTCACAAGTTTTACTTCAATCAAGATTATTTTTTATTCTCAGGTACTTGTACATCATAGGCCATAGGCCGAAAGCGCTCTGCCTGAATATACAGTGCTTCTCAAAAGTCCCCTACCCCCCTCTTATTTTTGGAACGACTATACATAAACAAGTGAAATTTGGAAACTGAATATAAAAGGTTGTAAACTACTAGTCATGATAGATGACGAAATCGTCAAAGATGACGTCACAAGGCCATTGTGACCAATAATTTTGAATGGAACCCTACGGCAAGCGACACCTCTTTCAAAAGGTATCGAAAAAACCTATTCAATGATACTAATTTTGTTTGTGTTTATGGCAGTTTTGGCAACTCGCTTTTAAAAATCGCAAAGCTGTGATGAATTAAATCAGTTAATACTAAAATTCCAAATTCAACTCCGCCTTTGGATAGTTGTCAAATAAGCTGACGTTTTTGTTAGTCTCCCTAATTCGACGTTTTTGTAATTGTCCAAGTTTTTGTACATTTAATAATTTGTGTATTGTTGATCGAACGTTTAGCTGTTTTAGCAGCTTTTGGTACTTTTAATATTTTTGTACATTTTAATAATTTGTATAACTGTTGTGAGCCAAACGTTTTAGTGCTTCAAGAAGCAAAATGGTACGTGCTTTAGGTGATCCTGATTCTTGGTGAAACTGGACAATATATTCATGCAGCAGAACGCATTTTCAATGAGAGGTTTCCCGATCGCCCCGTTTCGAGGACTTATTTAAGGGAGCTTCTTCGTAAGTTTGAAACAACGGGTAGTATTAATGATGCGAAACGATCTGGCAGACCACAAATTTCCGATGAGAAAAAAATTGATATACTGGCAGAAGTAATAGTTGATCCTACTTCTTCAACAACTCACGTTGCATCTACCTGTGAAGACAGTAGAAGTACAATACACAGGGTGTTGAAAAAAAAAATTTCATCCATACAAATTGAAAATGGTTCATCAACTCTCAGACGACGACTCAGACCGAAGACTAGAATTTTGTGAAAATATAGAAACTAAAATTAACCAACAGCCAGACTACGTCAAAACAATTTGTTTTAGTGACGACAGTACTTTCTATCTAAATGGAAATGTAAATACACAGAATGTGAGGTATTGGAGTGACGCAAATCCTCACCTGTTTCGTGAAACACATACCCAATTTCCCCAGAAGGTGAATGTTTGGGCAGGTATCCTGGGAAACCACATCGTTGGGCCTCTTTTTTTAAATACTAATTTAACTGGTGAGGTTTATCTGGAGCTGTTGCAAAACGTAATAGAACCGTTAATCCTTGAAATTTTGGAAGATAATCCAGATGAATTCGGCAATTTGGAAATAACATTCCAGCAGGATGGTGCTCCTCCACACTATTACGGTGCAGTAAGACGGTATTTGGATGAGGAGTATCGTGGTAGATGGATTTGACGACGAGGTTCAACGGAATGGCCAGCTCGATCACCGGACCTCACACCTTTGGATTTTTTTCTGTGGGGGTACCTTGAATCGAAGGTTTACGCCACTGAACCTGACAATACTGACGTTTCAAAACAACGTATTGTTGCAGAATGTGAGGCTGTTTCCGCAGACACATTTGCAAAAGTACGAGAAGAGTTTAAAAATAGAATATTTCACTGTCAGGAAGTAAATGGAGGTCACTTCGAGCAATTTCTTTAAGTAGATACTGATTCCTAAATCTAATTAATATCATACTGAATGGAATTTAAATTTTAATGTTTACTAATGAGCCATTAAAACTGCCATAAACACAAACAAAATTACTATCATTGAATAGGTTTTTTCGATACCTTTCAAAAGAGGTGTCGCTTGCCGTAGGGTTCCATTTAAAATTATTGGTCACAATGGCCTTGTGACGTCATCTTTGACAATTTCGTCATCTATCATCACTAGTAGGGAAGTTTACAACCTTTAATATTCAGTTTCCAAATTTCACTTGTTTATGTATACTCGTTCCAAAAATAAAAGGGGGGAGAGGACTTTTGAGAAGCACTGTATACAATTTTACACGAAATATAGAACTTTAATTTCTAATTATAATATACTTCCTACTTTACAATCAGGTTTCAGCTGGGCATAACTGTACTACTCAAAGCAAGTGATCAAAACCGGTGTACTATTCTAGTTCTATTAGATTTTAGTAGAGCCTTTGACACGATTGTCATAAGCTACTGCTGTCATTATTGCAGATGTTAGATGGCTTGGTCTTTTTGTTCCGTAATTACTTACGAAACAAGCAACAAAAGGTAGTTCTCGATGGATTGAATTCCACTCCATTGTTTTTGAAGTCAGGTATTCCTCAGGGATCCAGTTTAGGTCCACTTCTTTTTGTAATATACACCAGTCAACTCGTCAAATGTCTTCAATATATCAATGTACATCTCTATGCTGATGGCGTCAACCACGATCTCAAACGATTTTCAGCCTTTGCGTTGGATATATGCTCAATAAATAACCTAACCAAATCGAAAGTACTTATATTTGGACGTAAAAACTCTCGGAACATTGTAAATAATCACATTAAAGTAAGCATTGATTCTTCCAAATCAAAGGTGGTCGATGAGGCAAAATAATTAGTGTAGTTATGGACAGTGATCTTTGATTTGAACCCAATATAAAGTAAACTAAAAACACTTCATTACGATTTTCACAAAAAATTGGTTCACAAAACCCATTACACGTGTTTCGCTATACTATAGCTTTTGCAAATGGAGATAAACTGAATTACAGATACTGGGGTTAGATATAAATAATAGGAGAAGGAAGTCTGTTGGATATTGGGTAATTAAGTGATTATTGACGAAATATTATTCAATTTCTAGTGAACAGATTGAAAAGGGGCGAATTATTCAAATTAATCTGGCCATTTAATGAATATTGTGAATTTTTGTCTTTGTTAATCTCTAAGCTTTCTAGGAGATTGAGTTTTTGACCTTTCTTTTCTACATGCAAGAGTTCAGAGTCATTAGTAAAGCAATGCTTTTCAGTCAGGAATGATTAGCGAAAGTTGAATTAGATTTGCCCTCAATAAAACTGTTTCTATGCTCGAATATGTGTTGCTTGAAAATTCTACCTGTTTAACCTATCTAATAAGTTGGACAGGTACCAGAAGTTAGTTTATATACTCCAGTCTCGGACTTTTCAATTCGATCTTTGTTGTTTTTGATAAATTTTCCCAAAGTATTATTTGTTCTGTCAGCAATATTAATATCTTTATGTCCTAAATAATTAGAAATTTTCTCTGAGGGTTTGCCGAACTAAGTAATAACCCTGAAATTTGACTTTGTATTTGAATCGGTTTGATAAACTTCCTGAATTGCCTTTTTATAGAGTTTTTTCGATAGAGTGCTGCCAACTAAACTTCTGTTATATCTGTTATTGGCTGCAATTTGTTTAATTATATTTAATTCTTTATTTAAATTATCTTCTGACAGAGGAACATTTACTAGTCTGTGGATTATATGCGGCTACTTTGTGTTGGTATGGATGGGTCGAAGTATTATGTATTGTGATATCTGTATACGAAGATTTATGGAAAATTGAAAAATCGTGTTGATTGTTTGTTTTCGTTATGGTCAAATCTAAGAAATTCATAGAATCATTCATTTCAATTTCTTTTGTAAATTTGATTGAGCGATGAATGCCATTAATGAAGTCAAAAAATGTATTTAATTGTCTATCAGTTCCTACAAAGCAACATAATATATCGTCTACATATCTATACCAGTATACTAGTATGATTGTTTCATCTGTTGGTCTACTCGGAAAAATATTTTGAACATCGAAAGAAATTATTTTGGCATTTTTAGGAAGATGCACGTTCTTAATTTTATCAACTAATTCTTCAAGCCAAATTTAGGAGCAAATTTACAATTACTCTTGATGAGATCTATTAATTTTTCAGAGATTTTCACTGATGGTGCTGTGATGAAAGATACAACTGGCCGGATAGGATAATTTTCTTTATGAAGTTTTATAAGTGAATAGAGTTTTGGAATTTGAGGGTTCATAATAGTGCATCATTTTTTCATAGTCGTAGAACATATTGAATTGATTTTGGAATTTCTTCAATTTCTTTTTAGTAAAAACATATTGGATCTTCTTTCAAGATATCAAAAAACTCCGAATTCAAGAACTCTGAAGATTTTTGTAAGTAATCAGCTTCATTAATCGCAATCACCTTTTTTTCTTCATCTGCCCGTGTAAAAACAACTTTATTTTGAATGGATTTGGATTGAATTGTTTTGGCTGTTGAAATTTTTGTATTATCTTCAATGTTCGATTTTGATTGTTCTGATTTTAATATGTTAGCTCTGATGTGTTTATTGATATTCGAATTGCAAGTACCCTTTAGTGCAATTAGTGTTTTAACACCGAGAAGATCTAGATTTTTTGTGTTAATAATTGGTTTGAGGTTGTAATTAAATCGTTCGGAGTGAAATTTGTGTTCCACAGATTGACAAATCTATTGAAAAGTTTTTGTTCAACAATTTCAAGGTTTCCTCGAATTTTTTTGTATTTTTTGTGTATTATTTAATGAATCAAATTTTCTTTGTAGTTTCAAATACTTTTTATGTTTAATGGTATTAACTCGTTCTCTGGTATTATAATCTAAAGTATTGAATTCAATTTGATGGAGTCTATAAACTAGTTCTGTGTGTATTAGTTTTAGATAAATGTTCTAAACATCTCTTTTATTATACTGAATCTTCCGTTCAACTTTCATCCTTTTTATACGTCCAAATTTCTTAACTTGTTGATCTGCTAGACTGGTGTTGTTAGTTTTTAACTGGAACGATATTGGAAAAACCTCATTTTTGATACACTTACTCAGAAACCAGATGTTCTGAGTTATAATCACAAAGTGTAGTATAGTATAGCAAAACAAGTGTCATTCATGGATTTTGTAAACCAATTTTTTGTGAAAATCGTAGTTAATTATGGATTTTCTTCAAGTATCGGCCACGTCTATCCAAAACCCATATAAATAAACTCGCTCCAAAAGCATATTGCATCCTTAAACTGATATATGGTAACCGAAACTTTAAGAAAAGAAAAACAATCCTTTGTGCTAGTTTCGCACTCTCCTCTTTAAACTATGATGGACCTAACCTGTTTTTTGTCAAATTCATCCAAATTTTGGGAACCGCCAAGTTTTGGTAGGTAAAACATATTTTTTTCTGGTTTATTAAAGACTTATCATAAAAATTTCAAAGGAAAAATGCTTTTATTTTTTTATGGTTGCGCAAGAAGTTAGCTATACATGGAAGCTTATCTGGAATGACAAAACGGAAAAACAACGAAATACAATTTTATCTATTAATTCATTCGAAACACAGGACTTTCAAAATATGATGATACCGTCCACATAGCCTGCTAGACTGGGAAAATCTCCAGAATTCAGCAATACAGTCATGCCATTGAAGAGTTGCAGATTCGAAAACTGATAACGATTTCTAGTACCATTCTGAATGGGACAATCAGGGAGCATCATATTTGTACGGTTGTATTTATAAAGTAAGTTGAACATTATGTATATATTTTTCATACGATTCCTGAAGCAAATATAAATAATAAAAACGTTTATTCAAATTCTTGAGAATGTATAAAATATATATGATACAGAATACCGTGAAATAGTTTTTTTCCAATTCAATGATATTATGTACAAACTGGCAGAATCAACATACAAAGGTCGAAGTGCATAGGATACAATGATTTAATCGCCTTATATCAGAACAAAATGAATGAATTAGCCGAGGAAGTAGTTGTTTTCTGTTAGACATTTACATAAAATAACTTCATTTTTATCGTGGATTTTTCAATTCACAGAAACATTTTTCTATTCAATATTCAAGTGAGAATGTTTCCCTTTTCGAAATGAATGAAAACATCAGAAATTCACAACAAGACGAATAAAAAACTTTTTAACAAAGAATTAAACCGACGAAAATAGAAACGAAAAAGCAAAAAATAAAATGAACCTTTCTACTCTTAATAAATAGGCTCCTAAACTGATGCAAGTAACTAATTTTGAGTCGGCGCCAAACAAACAAACAAACAAGCAAATCAATTACGTAAAGCGTGAAATGATAGCAGTGAGGTGCGCAGCGGCGGCGCGTCACTTCACCGGAAATTGCCGATCGTTCTCGAAGTTAATATCAGCGAGACAGCTACCCGAACGGGCACACACGTGAGTGGACGTGCGGAGAGCGCATTTTTGGAATGTAATTGTTTATCGCTGGAAATTTCACGTTGCATTCTGTTTTGATCATGTCTTTAAAGTAGTTTAATGATCTTCGTTGATTGTTTGTTTGACGCCGACTCGAAAATTAGTTACATTAGTTTAGGAGCTCAGTTATTAAGATTAAAGAGGTTCATTTAATTTTTTGCTTTTCAGTTTCTTTTTTCGTCCGTTTAATTTTTTGTGAAAAAGTTTTTATTTTTTAATTTTTTGTGGCTAAAATCTACTAATTGCTACCTATTTAATTTGGGTAACTTTTAAAATACTTAATTTAACTATTAACGGTTATATAGGTACTATAACTAGCTGGTACCGTCGACTTCGTCCGCATTGAACTTTGTATATTTTGTGACGACTATAACAAATTCACTCACTCCTTCAGGAACGGAATTTAAAAAAATACCGAAACACGTATTTCTTTATTTGTAACAAAGTCCTCAAATATAAATTTGTATGACCTTAACTTCAAAACTAACGGATCCCTTACACAAACTCTCACCCCCTAGGGGTTGCATTTATAAAAACACTGAAACATGTATTTCTTTGTCCCTTATAGGGACCTCAAATACTAATTTTTATGACCCTAACTTGAAAACTAACGGAACTCCCATACAAACTTCCACCCCCCATTTCACCTCTTTAGGTTGAATTTCAAAAACACTGAAATACATATTTTTTCCATTTGTAACAAAGACTTAAATACCAATTTTTATGACCCCTACTTGAAAACTACTTATACAAACTTCCAATCTCAATTTAACGCCCATTTCACCCCATTTCGGGATTGAAAAAACACCGAAACACGAGTATTTTATTTGTAACAAAGGCCCCCAAATACCAATTTCCATGATCCTAACTTCAAAACTAACTACATATACAGACTTTCAACTCCCATTTTACCCCTTTGGAGTTGAATTTTCGAAGAAGAGCCCAAATAGTAATTTCCATTACTTTAATTTCAAAACCAACTGTACTTTCACTTTTACCCCCCTTCTCACCCACCCTTTAGGGATGGAATATAAAAAAATATGCTGTCAAAATTTTAGCTCTTAGGTCCAGCGGTTTGGTCTGGGCGTTGATCGATTAAATATGTACATATTACCCCAAACACAAGGTAGCTGCTGTGAATCGTTGGGGAAACCCCTCTGCTGTCTTCCGTCTCCATCATCAGATCAACTGGCCTCCATAATGTTGTAGTGTCATCAAAACTACATATGTGTGCCAAGTTTCAACAGAATCGGTTCACAGGTGTAAAGTCTTTTCTAACCATGAGGGTGTAATTTTTTTCGAATCCAAATGGGACCAACTTTGAAGCATACAATACAATAAAAAAAGAATCATCTGAATCGGATAACCCAGTACAAAGTTATGCATGGTAGGATCGGTTGAGAAGTAAAAATTTTGCGGGTGAACCAACAATCATCCCCCATTTTCCTACCCTTAGGAGTCGTTTTTTTTTCAAATTCAAATCAGACCAACTTCAAGGTATACCCTATCAAAAAAAAATTATCACCATCGGACTACTCTGCAAAAAGTTGTGCGTGGTCATACATAAAAAAAAAATATATGCGTCGACTAGAGAACCTCCTCCTTTTTTTTCGTCGGTTAATAAGACATGGAAGATTCGGTGAGAATAAAAAATAAAAGGGAATAAAACTTGACAATACAATATGGGTACAAAAACGAGAGGATGAACAAAAAACTGTGTATGGTCTATCCAAACTCTTACTGTACAATTTCAATTTTTTTTAAGCAAGCCCTCTGAATAGGCCTTCTTACGTGCAAGCGTATCCTCCATGTAAAAAAAAATCGAGTACTTTTAGTAAATATAGCTGGACAACACGGGTTATTACCCTTATTATCAGTGCAATTAAATGAAAAATTAATTGATGGTGCTTCAACAGTTGGAGCACATAATTGTATCCAACTGGACTGGTGGCCGCGAGCGTAGAGGCGCTGGCTGATGCCCAGATGGTCCGGGTTCGATTCCCGGCATGGCTACTGAAATAAACATTCATTTCTGTAGTTTCGTTGAGCGGGAGGAGATAGGTGACCAACCGAACATTCTTGGTACCTAGATATCAATCCTTCGGACTGTCCACGGTTACCAACCGCGTAGGGCTTCGGATAACACTTTAAAAGCTAAGGTCCCCGTCTTCTCAACTCACACAAGTCTCTGACTCTCGAGGGTTGCTTTGCAACTGAGTAGGCGGATAAAAACACTTTTAAACTACGATGATGGTTGAAATGTCATAGCCTCCTAACGTGAAAAAAAATCAGAACTTGTAGAAAGGTTAGGATAATAATGCCATTCATGTTAGATTTGAATTAATTAATCTATCAATAATTGGAAAAATATAGAATAATAATAATAATATACCTACAGATTATTAATACTACTTTGCTACTTTTACCTTTACCTTTTTACCTTTTACGAAATAGGGAACTGAAAAGTGAAAAATAAAATAAACCTTCTTAGTCTCAATAACTAAGCTCCTAAACTAATGTAAGTAACTAATTTTGAGTCGGCGCCAAACAAACAAGCCAATGAATTAGGTAAGGCGTAAAATGATGACATCGAGTTGGGCGGTGACATTCTGATAATTTTTTTGAAGTAATTTAATGTTCTTCGTTGATTGTTTGTTTGGCGTCGACTCAAAATTAGTTACATACATTAGTTTAGGAGCTTAGTTATTGAGACTAAAAAGGATTTTATACTTTCAGTTCCTATTTCATCAGGTTTAATTTTGTTTAAAAGTTTTTATTTTTCAATTTTTTGTGGCTGAAATCTACTAATTACTAACTGCTTGTTTTTTGATTACTTCCAAAATACTTACTTACCCACCTTACTTCAACTATTACATTACACAACAAGTTTTCTTCGTGGGATATCTCCGATTTATTTTCATTTTTTTTTCATCATTCATGTCCATGCCTGTAACTTTGATGAGAATAAATATTATTATTTTATTATATTATTATTATTATATTATTACCAGTTAAATAATATGATTATCTACTTTTACTATTTGTTGTAATATAAATTATTTTTGTTGTTCTGAGTAATTTATTTCATTACTTTGTATATCATTCCATCCTCTCATAGAATATATTTATTGTGATAATGACACTAGCGATCTGTCATTGTCAACTACATATGTGTGCCAATGTTCACAAGTGAAAAATCAATTACCCCCTATTTTTCTACCCGTAAGGGAGGATATTTCCATTCGAAATCCAAATATGATCAACTATGAGGTATACCCCATCTGAAAAAAATTTCCAAACGAAGATCCCAGTACAAAGTTATAGCTGATAGAATCGGTTCATGGACCAGAATTCAGAGGGTGAGTGATCAATATCCTTCATTTTGCTACCCTTAGGGGTAGATTTCATCTTTCGAATTCAAATGGGACCAATTTCAAAGTACACCCTATCCACTGAAAAAATAATGATCAGAATCGGTCGTCTCAGTAAAAAGTTATGCGTGATCATACATAAAAAAATAAAATAAAAAAAATTAAAGATACGCGTCGACTAGAGAACCTCCTCTTTTTTGGTGTCGTCGGTTAAAAAACATTCACCATTTGGGGTTATAGCACAAAATGAATCAAAATTACCTGATGAAATCATTCTTTTTTACACAACTGATGGGATCAGGACGTTTTGTTGTTGGACCACTTTCTCCTACGAAGTATATTTATCCAATATATATTTTTAGTAACATGATCAATCACTTGGAATCGACCATCATCTCGTCCACATCTGTTAATCTACAAATCACATTCAGCACACTTAGGACACATTTTTAGATGTTTTTGTTTCGTTGATCTGATTAGTTTTTGACGATATTCGAGACAAGGCTTTGTAAAACTGATGAAATAATACATTGAAACCTTCATATTTACTTATGAAGTGTCCGGAAAACATGAAGTTGAATGAAAATGCCTATTTGAATATATCAGGAGGTTTTTCATTTCCAGATTCATCAGTAATATGACACAAAATACTCCTGAATTCCGAAAGAGCACGGAAATAATCCACTGGGGAGATTACAAACGATAATCTATGATTACTCCGATCCGATTTTGCAAGGAGAAATGGATTATATTATCTAATCTATCCCATATCATAATTATGCCATTCGCCAAGCTGAACAAAACCCTCTAATTCAGGGAAAAAATGTATCTGAATGGTTTTTATAGGGACGTTTGATGGTGTCTTTGATTTTTGAATAGAAAAATCGAATTTAAACGGTTTTCTTCACATAAAGGATTCAATATAAAATTGAACCAGAGAAAGGTAGATCTCAGGTGAAAAACAACTACTTTCCTGGCAAATACCACGCAGAACGTTGAATGATATTCACCTGAAAATCCATGCATACTTCCATAAAATATCAATGGACATTGAATGCAAATGTTTCTTTCTGATAAGCTCGATTATGTTTAATTTAAGTCGTGTTCACCTAACAATCCGCATACCGGTTTCAGGCTTCTTGGCCCTCATCAGTACAGGTAGTCAACCAGCCAAAGGCCAAAAGAACTCTGGCTGAAGTGAGACACAACGTAAACAAACCATCATCGATCTTGTAACACCTATAGGTACGCCGGAAAAGATAAACTTTAACTGGCGGTACCTAGTGACAGAAAGAAACACTCCGAAAATCTCCCACCTCGATAGGTTTCTAAATAAAAGATTCCTTCTCAGTAGGAGTGGCAAGCCCGTCAGTAGGAGATTTAAGCCGGTTCTGGGTCTCCCCCCACCACTATGACGTCACGTGTGACCTTGAATAGTTGCAGGTGTGCAGTGTGTGTGTGTTTGACCTTGAGATTTGACTTTGAGATTTGTCATTGAGTTTTGATATTGGGTTTGGTCGACTTTGAGATTCGACTTCAGTTTTGACCTTGAATATGACCTTGAGATTCATAACATTAAGTTTTGACTTTGAGATTTGACCTTGAGTTTTGATGTTGGATTTGTTTCGGCAACCAAAGGATTTGATCTCGAGGTTTGTTTGACCTTGACTAATGTTGTGGTGTAGGCATACATATTCTGTGTAGTCATGACCTTCATGAATCCTTGCACTCTCAAGCGAGGAGGGCATTCATCCTGTGAGAGAGCTAAGAGTGAACTGCGAGTATGATGAGGTGTGTTGATGCTCAAGTGCGTAATGACCTTCACAGTCCCATCTACTGGAAATGGAGTGGGGATGTCTCTTATAAAAATGTGTGGAGTCGTTGATGAGAAATCAGATGTTAGATAATATCATCAGAGTGAATACAGAGTACGAAGTTTCTCAATTCAGTGAGTGTATTTTTTATAAGGTGAAATAATCTATATTTTTCATACAGTCTTACTTATGTCTTTTCTTCCAAAAGTTGTAGATTTGAAGAGAATCAATTCTTCAATAATTGAAAGAGGGGTGGGAGCTTTTGAACAAGATCAATATCATCATTACCCATCGGTAAAGCTTTCAACATACTTGGTATGACGATTTGTATAACCCGATATGGAGATCTATTCTAATGACATTACGTGATGATAATGATACTTTATTCAAATCATGGTTGTCAAAAGTATTTCGGATGAATTCAATGCGGACGATGTCAGTTGCATAAATGCTTCAGATTTCAAATATACAATAACATATTTGGGTCAGAGTCCACAAGTAGCAGGGAGTTTGAGAACTCGTCCTCTAGTAGAATTCAACTACATTAAATGATAATATTGTTTATATGTTAATAGTTAGGATATAGTGATTTTATGTTGAATATAGATATTTCTCCATTAAAAAAATAACATTCAGTGTAGAAGTACTATATTTGGAGCATCACATTCTGATGTAAAGTAAAATTATTTGAATATCAATGGAATATATTAACAATTCTTTTTTTTCGTTTCAGTTTCAATATTGGATGCATTACCCCAGTCAATGTTGGACGGAAGCCTGGACATCAATACACCATCAGAGATTGAACTCCTACTTGAATGTTTTTGGGAGTCAAGATGTCCTCCATGCTACAGTCTATGATTTGAATTTTTTGCTTCGATGAAGATGAAATCAAAGATGTGTACATTTATCCGGAAATAAAATAAGGGTACAATCTTTGTGGGGAATTCAACCAGGGACCTTAAACTTGCAACAATTCTGTGAAGAAATGATCAAATTGGATCTGGAAGATTCTCCACACCCTTTTACCATTCCTACCGTGACATCGAAATATCAATATATGATGAATATGATGATGAATATGATCATGTAGATATTTGTATGAAATAAAACATATATTTACAAAATTTTGGGGTTTTATTTTTTTTTTTCATTACCCCAAACATTATTGATATACTTAAAATATTCAGATAATACAAAAATAAAATATTGAACATTTAAAGTGAATTACGAACAGAGCCATCAACCCATTGTAAGTCAAGAAGGTATCTTATAATGAGTGCATAGACTTTGGTGTTGGCTGGAAATTTATTTTTCTTGTTTCGAACTCCAACGATATCCCCCAGATTTTGTAGCATTCGGTTGATGTAAACAATCAATGATGAACAGGGGATTCTGTTGAAATACTTAAAAGGTCCATAAGAGGCTCACTCATATCTTTGTCATAATAATTTTACTTTGGGAAGTCCTCATATGCATAGAAAGCTGAAGAGAATATTTTTTTATAAAAGTCAGGTTTAAAAAACTCATATGGGTAGACTTCAGGTTCAAATACCCCTCGGATGTTATTAATGTCAGCATTTATGAATTTTGTCACCAGTGCTCTGTTTTCGGATCAGTGGTACTTTGAAAAAATAATTATGAAGCAAATTTTTTCCCAAAGTGTTGGTTGTTTTTTTTTATATGTAAGAGTGCTCAATGAGGTAATTCATAAAGACCCCCCCGGATAAAACTTGATTTTGAATTCAGACCACTCTTATTTATTCTACTGAATAATTTGAGCTTCTGCTTGTCATCGGGCACAACATGTTTTTTTTTCCATTCAATCTTTTTAAATTTTTCAAAAAAGGCATCAACGTCTCAATATATGAATTCTTGAATAACGAGCTATAATCAAAACCCAGTTCTTGTTTGCATTCAGAATCTCTTCTTATAATCCTCGCAAAACCATAAATATTTGGGGAGAGTTTCCACTGAAAAAAAATGACTGGGTGCATCAATGATGTGTTGTTTTTTTCGGAAAGTCCCCAGGTTGTAAAAAGCATGTAAAGTGGATTGACCAAATGAAACCATATTCTTCATTGTGGATGTTATGCCTGGTTTTCGAACAACGGCAACTTGCTCACCACCCCTTTCATACGGATCTCATCGAAGGGGGAAAGTGAAAAATTGTTGGAAAAATAGCATCTTTGTTCACTTCTTTTGGAATGAATTTTCCCTCAATGTAAAAAGGAAAATGTCGGCAATGTCTAGTATTACATCTTGATTGTTGATTCAATTAGTTTCATCCAAATTCTTGAACAATGGTGATCCATACGGCTTATAGGTATGCTCGTCGGACTTCTAAGAGAAAAGATCGACCACCTTTAAAATATTCAACTTGTCGCTGTTTGCTTCGAGTACCATTTTATTGTCAATTCGGGTCAATTGAGTTTAGAAATTGATCTCTCGCTGACAATGTATGTCTTTGTCGTTCAGCAAACATTTGGAATGACCTTCTTCCTGGCAAACTTTTTTTTGATGATATTTGATGAATGACGATCTTTGTTTTGAAAATTTTCGTATTCACTGTTTGTCGTTTGTTTTAAAAATTACATTCGTTATTGTAACTTCCAATTCCAATATGACAACTATTTCTTCCACTCAAAACAATGAGATTATTTCGATGATCCAATAGCGGAAAATTTTGTCGATGAACTGACGTCCTTCGGGCTGATGGGCATATAAATAATGTTGTTTTTGGGTCTTTTGTTATATTATAACCCGGCTCAACATCAACGTCAAATAAAAAAAAAAATAGGGGGCTCTTTTTTTCATTTTATGTATGATCCTGAAATGATATTGCAATCAATCGAATGAGTCTCCCCGGGTACAATATTCACGGAGATGTAGATTCATGCATGCGATTTGCACTGAATTCTTTCTTCTCGAAACCCAAAGGGGATGCTATTGGGGTTTTTTCATGTTTCGGTTCACCACTATTTTTTTGCATCTTTTTGAATGTATTATTGTTTGCTCGGAGGGGTGAACGGTTAATGTGGTGTCATCAAAGTTTCCCATGAAATAGATGGAATTTAAGTTCTCGTTGGATAACAGCATTTATTTCTTCTATCTCATATGCGCCACTTGGTATTTTTTTAAAATTACGTTTAAAAACTGACTGTGGCGGCTTTATTTGGGGAATGAAGTGATCAAGTTGTTTGTTTGTGGATTGTGTTGCATCCATAGAATCCCAAAAGCCCCCCCCAAACCATAACCTATTCTTATCCCCTCAATGGGTGGGTGAAGTCACCACTCAAAACCTGGTTCAACAGCTTGTAGCTCGAACTTTCGTGACATGACTGAATGCATTCATATGATAACAATCCCTTTTTTTGTTCACAACACATGAAATAATTTTTTTCGTTTCCTCCCGGGGGCATTGTGGCCCAATTCAACGATTGTTATTGGCGCCAATATTACAATCATCGATGGGGCAATAACAACAAAATAGTTTCCCAGGTATGGGTCCGTCATTCCCACATCCGGTTGGATGTTCCAACCTTGCATTGTCCATATGATGTTCATAGCAATATTTATATTTTAAAATATAAATATCCTCTTGAAGGTTTTTGGGGAAGTATTTCCCAAACCGATGCAATTCATTAGCTGCACAAGAAATCATGACCTCTTTGGGCATATCTGCAAGTTGACCTTTACTCTTTTTTTTTCAAGCTGCGTAATCTTGAATTATGCGATGAGGGAATGCCCCATTCTCTTAATAGCCTCCCCGATCCATTTCTGGCGTGAAATCCATTTTGGCTTTTCGGTGATTGGAGAGAAACTTCAACATAAGTGTCCACACACAACTGTATTGTATTTCTGCTCACGTTCATAATTATACATAATTTTTTCGACTGCATGTGTACCTCTCCGGAAGTAATGGACCAACTCCACTGGTGGGGTAGATCTCCAAAACTGTGGGAAATATGTTGCAATTTTTTTTCCTGTATGCCACCCAATGTGTTCCTCGACCGCTGAATCCACCCAAATTGATGATGGCCGTTTCATGATTACGTGGTCCTGAGGTTGGCAAATTATCACGCATGAACACCCACGAAAGTGTGGAATTTTCAATTGTTTGGCATAATATGTAAGATCTATATCTGTGAGAGGTTTAAGAGGTAGGGCATCAATTATTTTTTTTGATGTATATGGTTTGAGATAGATACCGGGCCTTTGCGATATGGTTTCAAGAAAATACCGCTACCTTTTTCCTAAAGCTATCGCCTCCATCTTTCTGTTATGATGTTTTACCTCTTTCGATCATTCCTGCTCGCACTTGCTTTTATAGCTCTGCTTATACCTGCAGCAGCCCACCAAACTACCCAATGCAGATAATCCGCAAAATTGGGGTATCAATGGTAAAATTCCACCAATTTTTGGAATAGGTATTATGCGAGGTGTGCAATTTTTTCTTTCCGCCTGCTGCTTTCAAATATTTACGTGCTGCTTTCAATGCCATTGTTGGGCCATCTTTCTATTTTTGTCACGAATTGATTACCACCAGCTTTATGTAATTCATCCCGAACTTTTCGTACAATTCCTGCTCGAATGCTACTTTTCTGATTTTTTTTTCGCCCATTTTTTCGATGTTTTTTTTTTCCCTTCGTTGTTTGACATTGTTCACATCAAAACCCCCAACCGAAACGCCTTTTCGCCTTCATTATGTTTGACGGTGACGGCTGCTCTCTCACGAATCTTGCGTCCTTCGATTTGACCCTATCCAAGCACTGTATTCAAG
Source organism: Gonioctena quinquepunctata (assembly GCA_018342105.1). NCBI lineage: Eukaryota > Metazoa > Arthropoda > Insecta > Coleoptera > Chrysomelidae > Gonioctena > Gonioctena quinquepunctata. Next base: position 194,192 of record JAFIRS010001699.1, read on the forward strand.
TTGTTTGTCTGCTTTATGTCAGCTTCATATCGTCGAGATTCTCCGAGTATTGAATGTCTTTTTTAAGGCCCTATCTAATTTATTGATGCCTGGATCGTTGGTGCAATCGTTTTTTGTAATTTAGTTCGGGTCCACAATATTGATATCCTCCAGGTAAATGCAATTCAAACGGCAATTTATTTATTAAAAATTCCAAATCCTCGACCTTTTTTTTTATTATTCAATCTCTTGCTTTTACGTCTGCTCCGTGTGGTGGTAGACATTTAAATGAAACATATCTCACACATCTTGCAAATTTTGTTAATAAGGGCGAACCGTCAAACAGCGCATTGTCAAGAAAAGAAGAGTTTGCAGATAATTTGGGTGAGAAAAAACGGGACTGGGTTAAAGGGGAACTCATTGAGACATTTCCCATTCCATCATCTGTTCGCTCAAATCATCTCCGTCAAATTTGGGAAAGACAAATGCCATGATATTTTCTTTCGACACATCCACAAGGATTTTCGATTTGCAAACGTTTATCTCTATTCAAAGTCGTTGAATCAACCGAAATATGAATACTTGCGCAATGAATATTATAAGGGAAACTATTGCGGAAGCATTCTCCAACAAAGATTTCATTGCTCAGGTAACAAAAACAGTGACCGAGATAGTGAACAAAAACTAGAGAAGCTCGAAAAAGTTATAAAAACCCAAGGTGAAGTGATAAAGTTTAATGGAAACAAAAGTTGGGCGATTTGTTGCAATATAAGAAAAGAAACAACATCTGTATCTACGGCATCCAAGAAAGCGAAATGAAAATATTTCCTCCAAGTGTCTTCAAATACTCAACGAACCGGAATCCATGAATTTGAACAGCAGTAACATTTATGTCAGCTTTCAGAATAGGGTCTCAAACTGAATATTAGAAACCGACCAACAATTGTAAAGTTCGCAAACAATGAATGCAAACTGAATATTGAAAACACAGCCAAATTCTAAAGGTAAAAGTTATCTATCACCGAAGACCTGACAAAAAAACAAACGTTTACTTATGAATGAAACGAAGGCGAAGTTCGAGACAAAAACGTTTGGACAATTGAATGTGGGCAAATATTTGCTAGAATTGACGACCGTAAGAAAAAAAAATCAGATCGAGGAGGATTTAACAAATTAGGTATGACAGCGGCGACATCAACACATTAGTTTCACTTCTATTTCTTTCAATCCATTGGATTTATATAAACACCATAACATGAATATTTCCCTTGTTTTTTCAAATTATCATCGAGTTAATCTTTGCTCTTTATATCTTTTTTTTAACGAAATGTTCGGTATGAAAAAAAATACTGCCAGTTGAACATTGTGATATTAGGAGTAATACTCATACAGACTATTGGAAAAAAAAAACAGGAAAACTTATTACTATTTCAGTATATTATTAAGCATAATTTGATTGATTCTTTCATACACCGAATTGGTAGACACTTCTTTATAATTCTACTTTTCTTAGAATTCAAGGATTACAATATTATAGAATGATTGATTTTGACGAACTGGAGCAGTATAGAGAGAGAGAGACAGACGTACGTGAAGATATACCCTTGCAATGACACAAAGGTAAGAAACATTTTAAACATAGTTCACTTCATTAGGAAGCCTGAACAAAACTTTGAAGAACTCTAGTATATATCGACTCTGTAAAACGAAATTGACGCTCATTGTTTTATCAGAGACTTTCATTGAAAGTTTAGAAAATTTCGAAATTCTGGACTTAACATTTTCTATAACCAATCTAGATTTAATCAAACGATGGCGTGGTTCTATATGTAAAAAGCAAATTGGGAAATCGTTATGGGCAAATAACACATAACCTTCAGAAACAAATATTTTGGTTATCGATTTCATCCTGAAAATATGACCTTTCATCATTAGCATCATACAGGCCAATTAGCTACAAACAAACAATTGTATATTACTGAACTTGAGAACCTTTTAACTAGAAATAAAAGATTTCACATTTATAGGTGATAATTAATATAAATTCTATTTTTTAAATGAAGATTTTATTTTCGTGTCATTAACTATGTTTTGTAATATGGCTACACATGGTTCTTTCCTAAAATTAACACAAAACCAACGCGAGTCACTGAACATACCTCAAGTTTAATTGATCATATATCCATTAGAATAAATAAAATGATGTATCTGATGAGAAAACATTAATTCATTTATATGCAAAACTAGCTCAACTGATCACTACTACATAGCACTATCTGTGAAATTAACTGATCGAGGTGTGACAAAATATAATGCTGATACAACACAATCGAAAAGAACTATATAAACTATAAAAGCTTAGTAGTCAACTAATGTCGAAAAATGGGAATATGTAATGAACTCAACTGATCCACTGTCATGTATAATCATTTTGATAATATCTTACAATCATTCATAAAAAAAGTTCTGAAACTAAAAACTGAATTGGAAAAATAAGAAACTTAAGCTCTGATAACCGATGGACTACTGAATTCAATCAGACATCGAGATCGGGATTGAAATCCAGACTTTAAAAAACTTCTTTAGAACTGAAATAGAATATACACATTACAGAAACTAAACAATCTAATACAAACAAAACCGATTACTATAAAAGAGAATAATAGCGGCAACAATAACTATAAAAAATCTGACCGAAATTAATGATTACAACAAAATTCATCGAAACATTCTCAAGCAGACAATATATAACCGATGACCAAGGCATTGGAAATCACTGCATCTAGAAAAGCTGAGTATATCATCAAATTTTTTGTTCAGTGGGAACGCCTCATGGCCCAAAAAATTGATACCAAACGTTCCGCAGGAAGTAAATCCTCATATAAGAGATTCGCTATTTCAATCCAGTGACAAGTACGAAATAACTCACTATTTCACTCTAAAAATAACACATCATAGGTCCTGATCGTATCTCGGTCTTTGATAAAAATTCAACAAAACCTATCGGATCCGTTGTCCTTACATAATAAATCTATGCTTCCTAACCAGTATTATACCCGGTGCTTGGAAAGAATCAATAACTACACCAATTTTCAAAAGCATGATAGGAAACTCGCTACGAATTATCGGTCCTTATTACAGTTATATAAATAATTTTGCAAAATATTCGAGAAAGTGTTGAAAACCTTATGCAATTCCTGAATCCTGGAAGAATATCTTTATCAAACGCGCACCTGGTTTCCTGAGAAGGCTTTTCCACAGAACAGGCTATATTCAGATTGGTGGGAAAGATTGCCCTTGCTTAATTTTAATGATAATGGATAAGTGCCTAACACATTTCTAGGACTTTGCCAAGGGTGTGCTTTTGACACTGGATCATCACAAAATATTATTGCAAAAGATTGGAAGAAGTGGGGATAGAGGTAATTGTTCTTTAATCTATTTGAAAATTATCCTCTTGAGAACTGAGAGTAACCAATAATTGTTTTTTTAGTAACCCTTCCTTTGGACACCATAGGCGTACCGCAAGGAACAGTGATGGGTCCCATACTCTTCCTCTAATTTTACATAAACAATATTGGAGCAATTGAGAAACACCAAAAGCCCTAATCTCATGCAGATGACACAGCGATAATGTTTTTTTGGAGATTCTTGGACAAAAGTATACCAACAAGCCGAACAAGAGTTAAATATATATTTTGACTACATAGATGGTAGCCTTTAAGCTTAAATACTGATAAGACAAAATTTATCATATTCAGTGTTGATATTAGGAGATCAAATCAGAGTCTGATAAAATACCAATAAAAAAAAAAAACTTGTGACCATATCATTGCACATGCATAATAAAAAAAAATTAAAAAAATTAAATATCTGGGTGTAATCTTAGACCAACACCTACGATGGTCTGAGCATGTATCATATACAATTCAGAGACTTCGCAACTTATACGTAAATTTTATCAGTTGAGAAATATTTTAAGCAGAAAAACAATTAGATGGTGTATAATGCACTAGCAGAGTCCATTATACGATACTGTGTCATTATTTGGGGGGGTATGTACAAACAGCCTTATGTGATCTTAGAAATCACCCAAAATACAATTATAAAGATTATAATTAAAAAGAAAATTATTCTCAATAAAATGAATTATATATCGTGAAGCTAACCTACTGAATCTTAAACAAATTTATATATACCAATGTATTCTATGGATGATGAAAACCAAACCTACACATATACTAGTCATTCTTACAAAACGAGGTCTATTTCTAATAATTCAGTGACTGTTCCATCTTTACAAAAGTCTTCACCAAAGATCCATAACTTATATCATCTCAAACTTCAACATGGTACCAGTATATACGAAAAAATCAAACCGTGTTAAGCTTCATAGAATTGAAAATTGCTGAAGTGAACTATGTCAAGCTAAAACATTGTTTTACTGATAAATTAGACATGCATTAAACCACCGTAAAACATGTCGTTATCTCACCTACATACATAGTATTGAAACCATTAATCTTCTCTTTCTCGCTCTATCAATTTCTGCAGTTTTCATTCTCCTTCTTTAGATAATAAGTCACCAAACCAATCTTATTTAAAATTAGGTATATATATTCAAATTTAGATTGGTTTTTTTTTTTTCTTTCTTGTAAAATGACTCTCTAGCATGGGGTGAGTTGTAATACGTAAGCCATAAGGCTTAGACAATCCACCTAGTGCAAATTCATAAAATTCTCTTGTAAACATTGTCTGAATAAAAATATATCATATCATAAAATATATCATATCAATGTGTTAGCGCCAATAAAAGGATTGGGTTTCTTCACATTCAGTAATAATGCAGACATTGTGCAACCCTCTGATGCCAAACCAAATTCAGTGTCTACTTTGATGATGTGATTTATGAAAAGCAGGATATTATCCGATCATATTTTTGTATGGGACGCCATAAAGATGCTGATTGCTTCTTATCTTGCACAGACTCATTCACGAGTCCCCAAACAGCTAGTGCGACAATACCAACTTCATCATCATATTCCAAACAAGATGAGATGAACTTCTTACATCATATTTTCTCTGATCACGTTCAGTTCGATGTCACATTTCAAAGAATTTCAAACATGTGTGAATTGCTGGGATGATCAATATGGGATTCCTTGTCATTGATAAAGATCGAAAAGTATGTGATGGACGATATCGCAAAGGATTTGATAGTTTCATATATCCTTGATATCTCAATTTGAAAAGACTTAATCATTCATCGAACTCCGTCAAGGTCACTACAATAAACTCAAGTCATTGCAAATAATGAATCTCTGCGAGATGAATGTAGAAACCAAAATGGATTTTGAAACGTCAACTAGTTCAAGGACTGAAGTTGTTCGACAAAAATCTAATCTCCCATCAAAGTGGAAATGGGAAGAAAAGATTTCGCTCCTCGAAAAACTTTATGATCCGTATCACAAACCATACTCAATGCTCTTTCTTCGGCTGCTATTGTGAAACCGTTCACACCTTCCTCGATCCATCCGAACCAGCACCCAATTGGGAAAACAATCTTTCGCAGCGATACATCATTATTTTCAGGTATTGATAATGAAACCCCATCAAAGATGTGGATGGCGAGAAAATAGCTACAACTACTCCCATTCGAAACACCTACTCTATCACAATGGCGAGTTCAATATGATTTTGGAATCTTCCAGCAATGGTTGGAGGACTAAACAACATTTGCAAAATATTAGAAATGGAAAATAGTGAATATGATGTGAATTATGGTGTGAGGGTGGATCCTTCAACACAAACACTAAAATGGTAAATCTAGAAGTCCGTTTTGAGCGATGGAACATTTCCTTTGGGATGGTACTCATGCAATTACGTCAATACCCCGGCACTTCAGATTTTCCATACAACTTGATATTCCTCAAGAAACCGCCTGGAGTTGGTGATGTAAAAATTGAAACACATATATCGAAATTTTGATTTCGGTGCCACTCGTACAAAAAAAGTATGAAGTCAAAAAAATGGAATAAGATATAGAAAATCAAAGAAATATCAAGAAGTCATAAGACCACTATTGAAAATCAGAGAAATAATTCCAATACATCTAGAATCAAAAGCGGTGAAGGAATCAAAAATTCAAAGTTACAGGAGCAGGTCCTGTTCCCCAGGAATTGAGACAAAGTCAGCTTTGTTAAAGTTAAAAGAAGGTTTTTATTGGCATATAGAGTTGAGTGAAGCAGGTAAAAGTAGTAGTTCTATAGCGAATTCTAGTATGTTGTATTTCTCATATTCAGGAACAAGTAGCGTAGGGGAGCAAGCCAGGTTATTAATTACAAAATTATTATTTGAAACTGGGTCTAAGGTGTTCTAAGCCGAATTCACATGAGAGCTGATTCGAGACAGACCACAATAACATATTGAAACAATAAATAGTTTGGTATTCACATCAGTAAAATTCAAAGGAGTACAGTTTTCGTTCACATTGTCGGGGTACCATGTGATGTTCGGAAGATCAAAGTCTCCACAAATAACAAAAGTGTCACTGGCGTTATAATTAATAATATCATCAAGCTTAGCGCAGAAAATGGATAGTAATTTGAAGAAATAAGAGCCTGGGGGAGTGTTAACACTGCACAAATTCAACTTACTAGTGTTGAGTTTTGTAGAGTTTACCGTAACCCATAGGTCATCCATTCATGTCTTACCACACAGAGAAAAATGTCTATTCATTCATATCAACACGCCGCCGCCATCACTGGCAGTTTGCAGCATGGTGTCTTCTCTATCTCGTCGAAAAACATATGTATCGCATGATACCTCGGATGAGCTGATCGAACTATTCAACCGAGTCTCTGTTGAACATTTTATGTTGTTTTCGAGATTTAATGAATTTAAAAAAAATACGAATAGATCCATCGAGAAATGAAAAGTGTATATCGTTAGTGATGGAACTACTTTATTTTGCAAAAAAATCAATCCCCATAGCACGGCCGTTGTCAGTATGTGTCCTCCTCGTACCCAGACGTAATTCAAATCAAATTTTTTTGCTGCATCCTCACATTTCTTCAGCAACATTTTGGTATGGCTCGTTAAATGTTCGTTGATAAACAGATGATTGGAAATGTTGTCTATTGTTAGTCCAGGAGCTGAATTGCCAGATGAGCGAAGTTGCGCTCGCCTTGTTTTCGTGGTTGCAAAGATGTCACCTTTTTTCTTTTTGCCTGTAAGCTGTATTATAGGTTTGATTTTGTTTGATATACGTGTGTTATATCTGGAAATATGGTCGATATCAGAGTGATTAAGTGGACACTGGATATCTTTCCCAAATTTTTTAACGATAGTTAGTAAATTCTCGCCGATTTTTTGCCGGAACACCTTGAATTTCAAAATTTTTAGATCGTGCCTGTTGCTCTAGGGTTTTCCTCAGTGTTTTTTTTCATGTTGTCCATTCTGCTATATTTATCACCTCAATGATTATTTGGGAATCCGAGATACGATCACTGCAAAACTGAACGGCTGTCATGACCTCTCCGTATTGTTTCTTCATAGCTTGCATCTCAGATTGTATGTTCTTGAGTATTTTCAACGTAAGTGAGGGATTGTCGACTCTAGAGTCCTCTGGATCTTTTTCATCAGAATTTACGGTAGACGAGTTGCCAGGATCAACTGAAGATCGACAGTCGGGGCAAATCCATACTGAGCGAGGCAAGCGGAAGTTATTCAGCATCTGCTCATATAGCCCAACGCATTTTCCATGGTAATAATTCAGGCAGCTGTCGCCACACAATAAACCAGGCGTTTTATAGTTGTAATGAACGAGGTACAGGTGTTACAGATCATGGCTAGGTTCGCCGACTAACAGTCAGTTTACGAAGATGTGTTTTTGTCATGGAATACTTTTTGTGCCAATGTTTTATTGGGATTTAATTCGAGAAAATTGATTTCCAGTTATGGTTATTCAAATAAGAGTACTAGAGATCACGTGAAACTTTACACAAACTTTTCACAAATCTGCGTCCATCAGATAACCAATCCCAGGCGAGAAAACGAATTTTTTTGGCAAGGGTTCACCACAGAAAATTGCAAAGTGATAGGAAAACCAAAAAACACGTGTCGCACTGTAAGACGTTCGATACAATTTCTTGGAGAGAGTTGAATATGATGCATGTGTGAATAATTGTGAGACGAGCAAATGTAATCGAATTCAACATTCAATCTAAATTTGATTAAAGAAACATGAAAATTGCCATTGGAGCTTCACATAATGGTGGAAAATACTGTTTCTTCTCCAGACCCAAACACGCTCATTAGTAGTCATCTGTAAGGAGAACGGTTACGATACACGGTAAATGATTCGAACCGTCGGTAAATGATCCATAACATGAATTGTTGAAGCGGTCACGAAGAAGTTCATTCGCTTTCGTTACTAAAGTAAAAGTCGTTTCGTTACCGCTGCCGAAAACCCGAGGACACGGAATATAAATGTGGTTGTTCTTCAAAAATCGTCTACGTCAAAGCTTTTCGTCCCCTCCTCCAAATCGTCTACCAGGGAACCGGTACCAGTATAAGATTCATGGCAAGTATGGTTGGAGTTCGTACAAATCGAATACAAAAAGGAGCGAAAATATAATCAGGTGTTTCTTGGTTTCTGGAGCCTCTTTGACTATAATTGGTAGCTTACACTGGTCAAGGTTACATAAAGTCGGTTCAGTTTTGGAAAAACATTCCCGTTCTGTGGAGATTGCTCACGGAAGTAGTTCTTGGACATCTCATTATTTCAATAGTTCCAAAAAGTACGTGTGGATTGTCAAGTGTTTGGTAGCTTTGGATATCGATAAAAATTAGATATCAGGGATCGATTTTTGGAACAGAATTCATTCTGCAAATAATTATTGGCATTTTGGAGGAAATATAGGAGGAGTTATGGAGGCTTATACCATTGAGAAAACAGTTTCGAATCAAAGAAGACAAATAGACCTCATGATTAAGGAGTTTGACCAGAAACAAAATATCGCTTCCATTGATTTATACATTACTGCCGAACGAGAGTGAGGGATCATATGTACTACTGCAGCAGCTGAAAGTGTTGGAACCGGCTTTGTCACCGAAATCAATAACTATAGATTTTGAGATGGCTATGATGAATGCTTGCAGAATATTTTTCTCTAGCGTTCGCAGCAGCGATATCTTCCCGATTTTCCGTTCCGTTCAGAAAAATGGATTGAAACTTCGTTATGAAACAAATGCTCCTTTTGCCTTAAATGTGCCCACTTCCATTGTGACGCACATTTTCAAACAACTGTGTGAGAATAGTATTTTTTCTCCAGAATCACACAAGTGATCGATTATTTTGGGTGTACGTAGATTGGACGTCCAACCGGAAGACATCTCCGTTATTCATCAAAGTACTCACATGAAGTGTGGAATATGCATCAGCTTGTTCTTCAAGGATTGCCTAGAACTAATAATTCTGTTGAAGGGTGGCATAGAGATTTTGAAGAATAAGTCGCGGCAAATCATCCCTATATTTGGGAATTCATCTTTAAAAAACAACAAAGCATAAGTGAAATGTGTTTTGAACAATATTCAATTGGTAGTGATCCGAGAAACAAAAAAAGAATTACCGCGATTGTGATGAAAAGGCTCGCTTGTACATAAAGGGTGTGATATTGTTGATTATTCATGAGGTTAAGTGCATACTATTTCCTATCAATAGTACTGAGTACTGTATATACTGAACTGTAACATGACTAATGTAACCTGCTGTTGTGTTATAATTTGTGTTGTATACTAATGGATTACGTCCTATTTTTGAAACTTGTATTCAATAACATGTATATCATATGTGATCAATTGCTGTGGCAGTTAACTGCTGGTGATCAGTTGCTTGCGGTGAATTGCGGACGATAAACTTTCCTAGACTCATTGAAGGTGGCCGTCAGTGGCATTGAATAGTGCTTGGGATCCACACCAAATCGGTCTTGGTTGGGAGAGAGAAGAAGTAATTTCTTATGCAAGTCGTGTGCTAACATCTCAGAAAGCGAAATATTTGTTACTTGAATGTTGGCCATAGTGTTTGGAATCGAGGAATTGAATCCATATTTTCAGGGAACCCCAAAAAGGTCATCACGGACCACTTTTCGTTACGGTGGCATCATAAGTTACAAAAAGCATCAGGTAGTTCGACATATTGGGGTTTGAGACTGCGAGGCTATGATTTTCAAATTTTGCATCGCAAGGGTAAGTCGCATGCAGTTCAGTATATACTCTCGCGCATAGTTGCCTTTATTGCTACATACCCTAAATTCTCGTTACCTTTATTCCAAAAAATCCTTGGCGAATTTTTCGCGAGTATCATGAGGAAATCAGGCAGATCACCTGAGTATTTTCAAGAACCTCAAATGTGTTAGTGAAATGTATTTTTGGTCAGGGAGGCACTTAGATACGGTTTAATACGTCCAGTCTCACGAGGTATGTAAATCAGCAGTTGCATTATGTGGAGATGAACATTGAGTACTTGTCTGCAAATATATAATGGGGCCTTCACCTTCGAATAGGAATGAAAACAGGTGTATCTCAGTTTCAGTGGACTATTTCACCAAATATGCCCAACTTTTTTCACTCAAAGCCATTACTAGTTCGGCAGTCCTCAAACATGTAGGGGAGGATATTCTCCACATATATGAGTTACCAGAACTGTTGATTCGTGATGATTTGTGACAATGGTAGACAGTATATTCCTGAGGACTCCACTAGTGTGGTCATGTCTTACGGTTATATAATCGTGAACAATGCTGCATATGGTCTGCAGGTTAATCCAACTTATTGGGGACTATGTCATATATCGATAAAGTGTTACGAAAATCTATTTTTGATTCATTTTTGGATTCCTAAATAATATTGAAAAATCAACAGGTGTGTATCATGTGCATCTGAGCAAAGTTAAAATTCCATAATCTATAATAAATTTCAACGATTTAATAATCATTGCATTTCATTACAGGATTATTATTTCAATATTCTGTCATTATTGTGCGTTCATTACCGGAATCACTAATTCGTAATCCTCTCGGGATGAGATGTAGTACTTGATTGTTTTTTAATGAGTACTCGACGATTAATCATTTGAAACTTTTGCAAATCTCAACCAACATCATTGAGTACACTACAACGGGTTTTTCCTAGCGCATAAGAAAATGATTAATTTCAAACAGGAGGGGGCAGACAGTGACATTGAGTGGAGGGAGATCGGGAGTGGTACTTCATCTATTCGCCGTACTGTCGCTCAGTGCAGGGTGAAAATTTGAAATTGGAATTATTGGTTAGTGAGTACTGTGAATGTCCTATGGATATGATACGGTTTTCGATGGGTATTGTAGAAACCACTTCAAAGAATCGCCTGAGGTCAAAGGTACGTGGAGGTACAAGCATACATAGGGCGTTCCAGTGTATTGCATTTTGTTTATATGTTCTTCAGTTTCGTTGTATATGTTTGACGTTTCAGGGGCAACATATAACTTTTGTTTCAGATGTTTTTTATATTTTCGTGGTAACAGTGATATTTTCACATACAATTCATATAGGAGCTTTCAGTCATACGCTGAGAGTCATTTCGCAGATTCAGAAAACATCATTTAGGAAAAATCGGCCCGGAGACGATAAATCATTCCATTCCCTGGATGAACGGTATAGTCTTGGACCGATTTCAAGACAGTAATGTAAAATTATTTTTTTTGACTCGTCGACAGATGAGTCTACGGGTGGATGGAAAGTTCCACTTAGGAGTTACTATTTCCATTAGAAAGTAATTATCTTTTGCGAAGCGAAACAAGTCTCCGGGAGGATAAGTTGTCCTGCTTTTCGGTTATAGTAGCTTTTGCCATTCAGTCATTTGTTAGCTTAACTACGACAATAGTCTTGCCGGCATAATCATAGGCCGAAAAAGGGAACTTATAAGGGCCTAGGATCAGTAGGCTAATTAGTTCATATTCACACGTGGTGTTTGTCTAATGGACGGTCCCGCACATGTCAGTAATGTAAGATTTTCGATTGTTAGTTGTAGGGGGGGTTTTCTCGAACGTTGACTCAGTAGCATAGTATAGGAGAAGAAATGCGAGGGTGTAATTATTAATAATCCCATGTTGGGGGAAAACTGAACAAGTTAAATTAAGGGGTAAACGCTTCCATAATATTAGCTACTTTGATATCTCGTGGCAAGGATCCATGCTTGTAACTTGTGGCCACCTCTGTAATTATTCACTTCATTCATTAGATGAGATTTGTACTTGAGAGTGTTGGAAAAATTCTGCAGTTTTTAAGAAAAAAAGGTTTGCGGGATTGGGATGAATATTTATTCAAAATAGGATTTGCACCCAGAACCGCAGTTCATGAGGTAACGGATCAAAAAGCCAATCAAGAGAACCAGTGGCTCAACATATGCGGGATCTTCAAGAGTAAAGGAAAAAACTGTCAGGATCGTAGCGCGACATTCATAGATCTTCATTGTTGAAGATGGGACAGATTGTATGAAAACAAATTATACCCTCTTGAATGATGATGAATTGTATGCTGCGAAACTATCAGCAGAATTCATTGAAAGTAGAATTGAAAGTAAAATTTCGACGAACGTTCACGAGTTGAGTTTGATAATGAACGCTCGGTGGGGTACGTTCATATGAAGAATTAAAAATATACTTTTCTAAGTTTGGGGTATTGCCATTTTCCAACTTCTGGGAGGGAATCCTTTTTCAATCGGGGTATCAGAGCACTATGTGTATGTAGCGGAGGAGAAAAATGTGGGCCGTGAATAGTAGACTCCGTTTTGGGCCGAAGGAAATTTGAAAAGATATGTGGCTTGGTAAATGAAAATTGTTCATCAATTGCTCATTGTGGATTTGCATTCTGGGGTGCCTAGTATGATACTGAATGATCTGATATTTTTTCCTTCGTTCACTCTCGATCAAATCGAGGTTGATCGATATTTAATTATTTCAAAAAGTCTAATGGAATATTACAATATTATATCCCCGTAGTTGATGTTCGGAAACTCAGCAAAGCAGCCTATCATCAATGGCAGAATTTGTATAACTCTACAATTGGGATTCCCGGTTGAAACTAACGGCAGACATCCCTATACATGCCGATAGGCAAATAACTCCAAAATGAATTTCTCACAGCTCCGTTTTCATTTTTCAACAACAGCAATGAATCTTATTCAATGTGACTTTTCTCTTTCATATTTATATTTCTGGACTTGGATGTCACGAAGGTAGCTATAGCTGCCTCCGTGGTGACGTTGATTGTTGCCCTGGAATGCAGGGTCTGCTGACTGAAACCACAAATGAGCGGCTGGCTTCTGTTTGTTGACTCCGTTGATTGTCGTTTTCTACAAAGTGTTGTTCATCCTTGCACTTCTCCACCGTACTGATGAGGGCCGAGATCCCGAAACACGTGTCTACGGTTAACACTTTTCTCTGAGGGCTATGTCCACTGAATTCCTTCCATTTTGTTTTCAACAAGCACCTCGATATTTCTCTCTTTCATATTTATATTCCTGTACTCGGATGTCACGCATGTAGCTATAGCTGCCACCGTGGTGACGTTGGTTGTTGCCCTGGAATGCAGGGTCTGCTGACCGAAACCACGAATGAGCGGCTGGCTTCTGTTTGTTGACTCCGTTGATTTGTCGTTTTCTACCAAGTATTGTTCATCCTTGCACTTCTCCACCGTACTGATGAGGGCCGAGAGCCCGAAATACGCGTCTACGGTTAACACTTTTCTCTGAGGGCTATGTCCATTGAATTCCTTCCATTTTGTTTTTAAAAGTCCCCTCGATATTCCTCTCTTTCATATTTATATTCCTGGACTCGTATGTTACTCAGGTAGCTATAGCTGCCTCCGTGGTGACGTTGGTTGTTGCCCTGGAATGCAGGATCTGCTGACCGAAACCACAAATGAGCGGCTGGCTCATGTTTGTTGACTCCGTTGATTTGTCGTTTTCTACCAAGTGTTGTTCATCCTTGCACTTCTCCACCGTACTGATGAGGGCCGAGAGGCCGGAACACGTGTCTACGGTTGACACTTTTCTCTGAGGGCTATGTCCATTAAATTCCTTACATTTTGTATATATATATATATAAATATATATATATATATATATATATATATATATATATATATATATATATATATATATATATATATATATATATATATATATATATATATATATATATATATATATATATATATATATATATATATTATATATATATATATATTTTTTTTTATATATTTAAAATAATAATTTAATAACAATTTTATTTATTTTTTTTTTTTTGAATAATAATTATTTGTTATTATTTTAATCGTCACATTTCTTTTATATAATTTATATTCCAATTTTAATTGTAGTGCCCCGAAGATGACTTTATAAAAGTCGAAATGTCGGCAAATAATCGATAGGAGTTTCAGTTACTAGACCTTACCCCAGCGAAATTTACAATTTACTGTAATCAGGTCACAAAACTTCCAGAAAATTGAAAGTGATACCATTGTATATAGACTAAATACAATGGTAATACTCGTATGAAATCATGGTAACTGATACGGAAAATTCGTCGCTTTCTGAGAGTCTTTGGTCGATTATAATGCCCAGGTATATGACTCCATTTAAAAAAGTCAGCTGTGTTCCATTCAGTGTCGAGGCTTTTATTTGTACTTTCTCCTTCTTGTGAATGGAATCAGGACATGCAGTTCTTTTTTTGTGCATCAGCTCTAGAATATGGTTACGGCTGTATGCATGCGGTTGGATATTATCCCATCATAGTTGTCTCTAATAATAACGACCAGGTAATCGGCGTAACCCTGAGTCGTTAGGCCAAAGTCATGGAGCTTCACTTCAGACTTCAGACTATCCACGGCAATTGTCACAGCAGATACGATAGAAACCCGCCTCGGGAACAACCTTTTTCCGCTATTATTCTGACTACTTCCTTTCCGATAGCTGCTACTATGCTACTTTTCAGCATTGTATGTGTCCATCTGTTCAGTGAGGTGTTGAAATTCATCTCTTCTAGTGATCTCATAATGGAGTAAATTTTTATATGAAACTGGCCGTGAGCAGCCTTTTCAAGGAGGGCTCTATCTCAAGATAATTTTGTAGTAAGGCGGGACATATTCCGTCCTTTCCGACCAATTCGATATATATATATATATATATATATATATATATATATATATATATATATATATATATTATATAGAATGGTATCTATCGGGGATTCGGTCTTGAAGAAAATACACTCTTTTTTGCTACCCGAGCTTTCGAAAATCTTTATTTGCTTTTTCGAGGGCTGCAAAGTAAAAATATGGACATCAAAATATTCAAGCAATAATAGTATACATACTGTGCAATTTGACATTTGCTTTGGACATATTATAAAATTAGAAAAGTACAAAGGAAAACTTGAAAAATGTTGTGACATGAAAATTTGATGACTGACAATCATTTATTATGGATTTCAAATAAAATAGGTATATGCAGAGGTGTTTTAATTCAGGTATTTTCAAATGGAGAATGGTTTTTTGGTGAAAGAAGGTACGAGTAAATTTTACTTGAGTTATCAATATCAGTTTTTTTATTCATATTATCAGATTGTAATTTAATTTCAGCCATTTCTAAAAAAAAACTTCCAATAATTTTTTTTTCAACATGTAAGATTTTAGCTCAATTATAATCCATGATGTGATCGTTATCCATGACATGTTTCGTTAAGGAACAAGAGTTTTCTTTTAAAGTTCTACAATTGCTTTTATGTAATGCTATTCGTGATTCCAAACAATTTTTTGTTTGGCCTAAATATTTTTTATTACAATTTGAACAAGGAATTTCATTAATCACGTTGGACTTTCCGGTGATATGATCTTTTTGTTTCAATTTGGTATACAAGTTTTCCAATGGTTTTATTTTCTTTTGTGCAAAAAGATCATATCACCGAGAAGTCTAAAGTGGTTTATGAAATTCCTTGTTCAAATTGTAATAAAAAATATTCAGGCCAAACAAAAAATTGTTTGATCTCACGAATAGCATTACATAAAAGCAATTGTAGAACTTTAAAAGAAAACTCTTGTTTTTTAACGGAACATGTCATGGATAACGATCACATCATGAATTATGATTGTGCTGAAATCTTACATGTTGAAAAACAATTTGAATAAAAGACTTTTTTCAGAAATGGCTGGAATTAATTTACAATCTGATAATATGAATAAAAAAACTGATATTGATAACTTAAGTGAAATTTACTCATACCTTCTGTTACCAAAAAATCATTCTTCATTTGAAAATACCTGAATTGAAACACCTCTGTATATTCCTATTTTATTTGACATCCATGATAAATGATTGCCAGTCATCAAATTTCCATGTCACAACATTTTTTAAGTTTTCCTTTGTACTTTTCTAATTTTATAATATGCTCCTGAGCTTTGATGTCCAAAGAAAATCTCAAATTGCACAGTATGTATACTATTATTGCTTAAATATTTTCATATATCCATATTTTCACTTTGTAGCCCTCGAAAAAGCAAATAAAGATTTGCGAAAGTTCGGGTAACAAAAAAGAGTGTACCTTCTTCAAGACTGAATCCCCGATAGATTCTCATTCTATAATAATAAGCCAATCGAGATATATACATATATATATATATATATATATATATATATATATATATATATATATATATATATATATATATATATGTATATATATATATATATATTTATATATATATATATAAAAATGTATTTCCACAAAAAAAATCTACCATAACAATTGTAAGTAAGGTAACTTCCATTTTTTTCCATAACCTGCACCATAATCATTATTTTAGATTTTTGTAATGGGGATCTCAATCTCCGAAATGCATACATTTCTCCAGTAGCCAGACTGTTTTTATTTCTTGGAGAACGACTTTGAGTCAACTCTCTTTTTCTTCCCATATATATATATATATATATATATATATATATATATATATATATATATATATATATATATATATACTGATAGCGTACTTATGAGGGCCGAGAGCCCGAAATACGTGTCTACGATTAACACTTTTCTCTGAGGGCTATGTCCACTAAATTCCCTCCATTTTGTTTTCAACAAGTCCCCTCGATATTCCTTTCTTTCATATCTATATTCCTGGACACGGTTGTCACGCAGGTAGCTATAGCTGCCTCCGTGGTGACGTTGGTTGTTGCCCTGGAATTCCTGGGTCTGCTGACCGAAACCACAAATGTGCGGCTGGCTTTCTGTTTGTTGACTTCGTTGATTGTCGTTTTCTACAAAGTGTTGTTCATCCTTGCACTTCTCCACCGTACTGATGAGGGCCGAGAGCCCGAAACACGTGTCTACGGTTAACACTTTCTCTGAGGGCCATGTCCACTAATTCCTTCCATTTTGTTTTCAACAAGTCTCCTCGATATTCCTCTTTTTCATATCTATATTCCTGGACTCGGTTGTCACGCAGGTAGCTATAGCTGCCTCCGTGGTGACGCTGGTTGTTGCCCTGGAATTCCTGGGTCTGTTGACCGAAACCACAGATGTGCGGCTGGCTTTCTGTTTGTTGACTCCGTTGATTGTCGTTTTCTACCAAGTGTTGTTCATCCTTGCACTTCTCCACCGTACTGATGAGGGCCGAGAGCCCAAAACACGTGTCTACGGTTAACACTTTTCTCTGAGGGCTATGTCCACTAAATTCCTTCCATTTTGTTTTCAACAAGTCCCCTCGATATTCCTCTCTTTCATATATATATATATATATATATATATATATATATATATATATATATATATATATATTAGGGTGCTTCATTTTTGGGCAACATCATTTTTCTTCAAGTCCGACCTGAAAATCTTGTAATTTATAGAAAAACAAAATTTTTTAGCATATTGCGAACCCTCAATTCGAATTTTAACCCATTGCTAGAGAATTTTGAATTTTATCCATTAAAGTAACATTAAAAAATTATTTTTAATCCGTTTTTCCTTCCGCTCACCAGGTACAAATTTTTTTTGAGAATTTTGACTCATGGATTATTGTTAAAGGTATAATTTGCTACAAAAAAGCCCATTGCGTCGAGTTTGTAACTCCAACGGGTTCGACGAAAAATGTCATTTAAGCTGAATTTTCATAAAAATAGCAGTAAATCGCGTTTATTTGCTAAACTATTGAAGATAGAAAGGAAATGTAAATGACAAATTTGTAGGGGGTTTATGACCTAAAATTTTGCTCTGAAATATTTTCACGTAGCTCTCATAGTTCAGCTGTTAAAGCCACTTAAAACCCAAAATTAACGGAAAAATCTATTTTTTTCCAACGATTACTACTTTTTGGAGTTCAGAATATTTTTAAAAAAGTTATACAATTTTCACAGATAGATTATTTATTCAGACTTCAAAGTTATGCACAATATGTACGGTTTCGTTAGTTTGCTAGTAGTTTTCTTCCATTTGTATTTATGAAATCTTTGCACACCTAATTCATTTCTCATTATCAATGTCAAAAATAGTTTAGCAAATAAACGCGATTTACTGGTATTTTTAAGAAAATTCAGCTTAAATGACATTTTTCGTCGAACCCGTTGGAGTTACAAACTCGACGGAATGGGCTTTTTTGTAGGAAATTATACCTATAACAAGAATCCATGAGTCAAAATTCCCAAAAAAATTTTCCTGGTGAGCGGAAGGAAAAACGGATAAAAAATCATTTTTTAATGTTATTTTAATGAATAAAATTCAAAATTCTCTAGCAATGGGTTAAAATTCGAATTGAGGGTTCGCAATATGCTCAAAAATTTTGTTTTTCTATAAATTACAAGATTTTCAGGCGGGACTTGAAGAAAAAAAATGTTGCCCAAAAATGAAGCACCCTAATATATATATATATATATATATATATATATATATATATATATATATATATATATATATATATAAACAAATATATATATATATATATATTTATATATTGTTATGTTGTATATGATTGTAAATGAGTTGTTTATATTTATTTAATTTCTGTGACATATACTAATTATAACAAAAGAAAATTCTGGCTATGATGCTTGTTACCCTTTTTTCCTGTACACTTTGCCTCGCTTTTTTTCCTTTTTATTCTACTTTTTTCCAGCTTACTCGGTACGCCTATGTAGAGCTGATTCTCCCAATCAATAGGAATAATTTGTAAAGGTCTGTTAGTAATTATGCTTCTGGGTTCATTTTTGTTAGTCATGTTTTTCCAATTGACATAATTGACATCTTGTTTTATATCCTTAGTTGTTTCTATATCTCGTAAACTTATGTAATTCTCCCTGAATATCATTCAAGTTTTCCTGATTCATATTTGTAAATATTTTTCATGAATGTTATTGATTATTCTTTCAGATAACTGTTTTGTTAATACATACAATTCTTCTCCATTGAAAATTTTAATAACTATGTCACTTATTTCTATGGTTTCTCTTTTGTCTTTATTAGTTAATTTATTTTGATCAGCCATTATTGTATCTGAAGAAAATAACCCTGTAGAGAAAATCTCTCTGTTTGAAATATATATTTTTTCGCGTATACCTCTATACTGAAAACAATTGACAGATTTTGATAAAAGTTTAGGTAACATTCTGATGAACTCAATTGTTCAATATCATTTTTCATTTATTTACAGGGTGCGTTTCATTTTTCGTTTAGGTCATTTACAATGTTTTTATTGAATATCTAGAAAACTGTTCTGTTAATTTGGACCATATTTCACTCCTAATATTTTGAAAATGTTGACTATTATATACGATAGTTTTATAGTCCATCCAATATCAATTGCAGAAGCTGTTTCTATAGGGAGCAAATGAAAACTCACTTCGCTAACACGAGCGTATATGCGAAGAAACGGAACGGAAAATAATCTGTGCTACTCGTAAACATTCGCCGTCAGCAAACGGTAGATCAAAACAGCCGATAGTCAACGTGGACTTGAGTGACGGCTGTCTGTTCTACAACCGATTCGTCTGGGCCAATCAAGTTGGACATCAATGCTGGCAGGTGTGACTATACGATGGGAGGTCATAAATCACGCATTATATTTGTGATTTAATAGCTCTGGAAGATTAAAAACCAGTAGCGTCTATGGTCTTGGTGTGTGCCGATCGAAATACGTTTTACGATATAATAATAACCTACATCAAACAATGAAAGAAATTATTTTTCTTTCTTAATGTATTTGTATAAATAAAAGCTTGTCTTTGATTTTTTTTCATTTTTCATTATTTATGAAGTATTTTTAAAATCTTAAAATATCTAAATAAAATTAGTTATCTCCGCCACTGCTGCTCACAGGATTTCGCCGCAAGACTTTTTTATGCTTCTGCAATTGATATTGGGAAAACTATATCAACTTAGTATGTTGCGTTTCTATGATATGCATTTCTTAAGTTCACGACATTATGATATATGGGGTAACCTATCGATTTAACAAAATTTTATGGAACCTTTCGACACATTCAATTCTATTATAAAACTTTTCAAAATCAATCATTTGATACTATGAACAACAGAAACCACATTCAACAATTTGGAATCAACAGTATAGACTAAAAAAAAATCGAATTATAAATAACGACTTCTAACATAAAAAGTCAATTAATATTATGGAAATTATAATATAACAAATCGAAATTGAAACTAATTAGTTATAAACGACATAATCAACAATTTACATAATGGAACTCTCAGAAAAAAAAACAATAACCAAAACCTAAATTCAAATAAAATTATTAATGGTTATTGAAAGACAAATTTGAGACATCTTCCATCGTCCCCTTGGCAAATATTCATTTTTAATCATACATAACCTCAGCTCACATAATTCTAGGTTAAAATTGTCCCCGCCGAAATAATAAAATGTTCACAAATGACATTTTTCGAATATTTTCTATAGCGAAACTTTTCTGTAAATCTTCAATTTTTCAAATGAGACTTCATACCATATAATGTCATTTTTCGGTATTATGACATTTTTCATAAATACCCGATGAAATTGGCGATATTAAAATTGTGCAGATAAAAAAATAAACGATAATTTACATTACGCCAAAATACAACCAATTCTTTCGTGTATCCTTTGTAATTCTCTGAATTCTTCGTTTCTTCGAATGAAGCCTCAAACAATTTTTTTGTTACATGGAATATTTCCTACGAAGTTTACATCTTCCGATGAAAATATTTAGTATGGAACTCTCGACTGATATAAAATAAAAATGAGCAATAGTTCACTACAAATGCAAATAATAATCAAGCTGAAAGTTATTTCCCATTGTTCCGTAAAAATAAAAATAAAAATATAAACAAAAACTAACAATAACAGTCTCCGCTTGAACTTGTAAAATAATTGCTATTTGCACGATCTAAAACATTTCTCAATAGTTCATGGCTAGGGTCCTTTATTGTTTCTATTCGAAATTGATATGCGTAATCCTGAACCTGGACTTTTACGCTGCCGCATAGCGTGATTTAGGAATGCTATAAAGTATCAACTGTGGATATCCTCAAGTATTATTCCTGATGAACCTGCAAATGAACGTATTCTAGGCTACTACTGTACCTGCGAAAGTGGAGCAAGAACAGTGGGATGCTGTGCCATATTTGCAGCGTACTTTGGTACCTAGAATATGCTCGTCATCAAAAGCAATAAAGTACCCTAGCCATGAACTACTTAAACAATGTTTAAAATTGCGCAAATAGACCAATAAATAACAATATTAATAATATTATTTGAATTTGGGTTTTATTTATTGTTTGTTTTTTGAGAGTTCAATTATGTAATTTTTTTTTTATGTTGTTTATACCCAATTAGTTTCAATTTCGATTTAGAGTTCACTACTACAATACACTATGAGATTTTCACTATCTAAGGGTTCACTAGAGCACGGCGCGTGTTTCGCTATACAATAGCTCCATCAGGTCCATTTCGATTTGTTATATTATAATTTTCATAATATTAATTGACTTTTTATGTTAGAAGTCGTTATTTATAATCTGATTTTTTTTGAGTCTATACTGTTAAGTTCCAAATTGTTGTTGAGTGTGGTTTGTGTTGTTTATAGTATAAAATAATTGATTTCGAAAAGTTTTATAATAGAATTGAATGTGTTAAAAGTTCCATATAATTTTGTTAAATCGATAGTTTACCCCATATATCGTAATACCGTGAATTTTAAAATGCATATATTAGAAACAAAGTTGATAAAACTATCGTATATGATAGTCAACATTTTCAAAATATTGGAGTAAAATATGGTCCAAATTGACGGAACAGTTTTCTAGATATTCAATAAAAACATTGTAAATGACCTAAAAAAAATGTAACGCACCCTGTATCTAAATGAAAGGCAGTATTGAACAATTGAGTTCATCAGAATGTTACCCTATATTTTATTCAATGGGCAGTAGCAATTAATTCCTTTTTTTGTAATCAAAAACGATCTGTCAATTGTTTTCAGTATAAGGTTATACTCGAAAATTAAAAAAAATATATTTCAAACAGAGAGAGTTATCAAGAAACAAAATAGGTTTCTTCGCCTGTAACATACTGGAACTATGATATCTTAACAAAATATAACTTGTTGGTTTTAAAATAGTGCTGAAAAAAAAACGGAAAAACTATTTTTTTGATTATGCCCCGTATACACCCTAATGTACTATCATCAGTAAGATTATAATTGAACATTTTATTAGTTCCGATCAATACATTTTTATCCTTACTTTGTCTTATTTCGACTAAAAAAACAGTTTTCTTCTTTGCCAATCCTACCCCAATACGATGTTTTCAAGAACTTTGGCCGCTCATATCTCAGAAACTCAACATACAAAATCATTAAAACTCACACTTTTATCTAATGACTCATCCAACTATAACATAATAAAATTTCAGCCAATTCGACAAAGAGCCAATTTCCCATATGTATAGGTTGTTCCAATTGAATGAACTGATCAAACTAATGATGATAATAGAAGAACTCTACTGCCACCCTCTTGAAGTTTCTGCGTCGACTCGAATATGGCCAAAGGTTTTCAACATGCAAACCGTACAGAAAAAAAAAACAATCATAGCAGGTATTTATGCAGTTTTTAAATATCAATGTGCCCTATTATTACTTTTTCACTTGACGTATATACCAATCATGTATATATATGTATATATATATATATATATATATATATATATATATATATATATAGAAAACTAGGGATATTGGGGTAAGCGGCAATGAGAAAGTAAACTCTTTAAGGTGTATCCAAGCTTTTGGAAATGTTTATTTCCATCATCAGGGAGAGTACAATAGATGAAAAAACCAATAGTAATACATATTCAAGTGCGACATATTATGCTACTTAGAACTTTGTTGAGGTTGGTTTCAATGATGTTAAACATATTCATCTAACATAGTGATACAGAAGAAAAGAAACGTAGATCAAGGAATAAAACGAAGTTCAAAGTTAACACAACTACATTAGCGTTGTTAAAAATAATATAAATATGAATGTGTACTCTATGTGGTGTGACAAGTGAAACTGACAGGTTGGGAGTAAATCCCGCAATAATATTTAAGCCATAGAGTACACATCTATATTAATATAATTATAAACAACGCTAATGTGGTTGTGTTAACTTCAAACTTCGTTTTATTCCTTGATCTACGTTTTTTTCTTTTGTATCACTGTTAGATGAATATGTTCAACATCGTTGAAACCAAGCTCAACAAAGTTGTGAGTAACAATGTACTTAAATATGTATTACTATTGGTTTTTCCATTTATTGTAGTCTCTCGATGATGGAAATGAACATGTCCGACAGCTTGTATTAACCTTAAAGAGTTTACTTTTTTATTGCTGCTCACACCAATATCCCTAGTTTTGTACCTAACTAGCCAGCAAATACTACCCACACACTTACAAAAGACATGGGGTTCTATCACAACATCAAGATAACCTACGGTGCTACAACGGTGATGAATTTTGAATCTTGGTCTGAAACAATGTAGAAAATTAGGGATCATACAGTTACAATAAGATCGATAGAAAACATACTCCTTAGGCAGGAAACACGCTCAAATGTGAGGGAAAATAACTACAAGTTGGGAACAAAATTATTGAATATTGATATTTCTTTAAATCATAACCTGATTAACAAACTTGAATGTTCTCTAGTGACATTAAAAAAGACATTGAACTCTCTCACAAATGAATTAACTTCTTATCATTTCGCCAGCAAACAACAAATTCCATACACTAAACTTTTTCATGAAGTGAAATTCAAAAATTTAACTAAAATAAAATATTTGAAAGGCAATCGCATGGGTCTTAATTTCAAGCCTGGGGCCCTAAATTTAGTATTGAACCATTAATACCAAAAGATAAATCGACAAAGGAGATCTTATCTGAAGTAGACTACATCACTTTCACTATCACTGAACCTCGTGAAAGAAATATCACTATAGCAAGAGCAACTAATATTATAACAAACCACATCCAACATTCTAACCATAACTCAAGTCTACATTCTAACCATAACTCAAGTCTACATTCTAACCATAACTCAGATCCGAGAAATTCTTGGAAGACAATCCTAATTCGATTCTAACACAATCAGACAAAGGCAATGTAATAGTCATAATGGACAAGGATCAATATCTCAACCTATCCAATGACATCATATTGCAAAGTGGCTCATATGTGGAACTACCGAAAGACCCTACCCCAGCAATTCAGAGAAAAGGCAATGAATTAAATGAAGTCATGTATACAAGAAACCAGCTAGAATGGTATTTCTCCAAAATCATATTCTCTACCCAAAACTCATGAGCCTTTCAGTCAGACCTATAGTGGCTTCTATAGGAGCCCCTACTGAAAGGATAGCCTATTTTTTACAGAAAATTTAACTAACGCATACATTTCTGAATATTATATGAAAGACTCGTTTGAAGTCACTGATGAATTTAATAATTCAACAGTTCCAGACAATTATTTTCTGGCCAGTTTAGATGTCGTATTTTTTTCAGCAATGTTTATTTGGATGCTTGTATCAGAGCAATACACAAAAATTGGGATCGTATTAGTAATTATTGAAGCAGTAACGGAGAGACATTTTTGGAATTGTTGACTTTCCTTTTTGATAATACATATTTTTCTCTCAAAAATGAAATTTATAAAAAAAACCTCTGGCACCCCAAAAGGGGCCTCCATTTCACCTATTTCAGCAGCGTACGTCATCTATGATTTGTTATTACAGTTTTATCTTTCAATCTGAACCTGATAAAAATATGGTTGATGATATTATATTAACATTACCGAATGATGGTGTGGATGAGATTCTCGATACCTTCAATAGCTACGATCCCCATAATCAGTTCATAATTGAAACTGAGAACAGGAAACATTTCTTGATACCAAGCTTATACGGACAACAGAAAACAAGTTACTGGTAGATTGGTATAGGAAATCATGCAGCTCAGGTAGATACCTGAATCACCATTCATATCACAAACAGTCTATGAAAGTGAACTTGGTGAATCAAGAGTACTGAAAATCTCAGATCCTAAATTCCATAAACAGAATTCAAACATTCCCTTCAACCTTCTCTTGGAGAATTCATATCCAAAAACGTTACTCAATAACATTCTATATAATACTTAGTCTCACCCAGAAGTACTAGCCTTAAACAGTAATAACTCAAAAATTGTTTCAAACAACAATGAAACTAAAACTACCCCTACTCATTTTTTTTCACTTCATTATCATACATATATAAGAGAGATCTCTCCTAAACTCCCCAGATTATTTGACAATCCTGAAGAATTTAAAATATCATATAACGCAGTTCTAACAATGAGATCAATTTATTCTGAAGTTAAAGATGAAACTCCATTACTCTCAATGTCAAATGTAATTTATAGTAATTCTTGTCATGGTTGTAATAAACAATATATTGGTCAAACGCAAAGATCATTATCGAACAGAATGAGTTCTCATTAAAGTTGCTGCAGATTGCATTCTGAAAGATGTGCTCTAGCAGAACATGTGAATAAATTTGACCACCAGATGAATAACAATTCAGTGAAAGTGGTAGCGACAGAGGCACACTCATCTAAGAGAACATTCTTAGAAATATATATATATATATATTTTATTGAGTGTCACGAACCTTCGTATATATTGTAGATTTGGGGTAGTCTTGGGATGTGGTACAAAAACAACTCTGGGTGTTGGTCTAGTATGAGTATTCATTAAAAATAGCCACTGTTACTCTACCACCATTTTTATTATGAATATATCTGGATTTTTTTCAAGATAAAAATGAATGAAAAATAAATTTTCATAAAATATTCGTACATCGGAATGATGTGTTATTTGCGAATGAAAATTAATATTTGCGAGAAAGCTCATAGAACTATGATATCTTCCGATTGAATACACCGAATTTTTGAATGGAAGTAATGGACAATTAGTGGGGTCTCCAAAAAATTATACCATGTTACTAATTCGTGTATGACTAATGGAGATCAACTCACCGCTTGGTGCTAGAAGCTGCTGTACCGTTTTGGCTAACTTGTGGTTGTACAAAAAATGTTCATTCAATGCTTTCATGGGATTTGCCATAATGATTATGTTTCACAGAAATTATGAAAAAATGTTTGAAATGTTATCATTCTTATTGATGTATGAAAAATTTTTGACATTGATGGGCGATGTCCACCTGACGACTCATAGAATTCATTGTCCAGAATTATACGGTGTCCTGTTGAAATGGGGACATCATGTGAAAGCAATATTATACGAGGATAATCGGATTGATGATAACGTTCTGACATCTCACTCAGAAGTGGACCTTCAGAGGCTCATAGTATCGAATTAAATCTGATATAATGTCTGTTAGTCTGTTAGTTGCACTATTGTTCCTATAGGAAAATAATTTCAATTTTGTTTGTTTGATGATTTTATTTCATTTTTGCATCAGATGTTTTCGAATATGCTTTCATCGATTTGAGCATGAATGTATTCAAAATTCGACAAATATCATTAATATCTCACGATCACAGTAAACGATAACAGTAAAAGATCGTATTTATTCCCAAGAACCAATCCCTATTCAGAGTTAAAAACTTTTACGACCAGAATAACGCTGTTCCATTCTTTTTGGGTAACTATGTGGCCCATAGATAGAGAAGGTAAAACTAGAAAGTGGGCAACATGAAATTTTCCAGACGAGAATAGGCATGGAATTCATTCGGGAAATATATGTGAATATTTACGGAAGATCTTCTTCGTCGATAACTATAAAAAATTCGAATAATGTGAAATTAGTCATATAATTAAGAACAGTGGTATTGATCGGTTTTACTGGGTTTCCGACAATCATTTAGCCAAAGGGGCCACAGGAAATTATAATGCACTCCCAGATGTATGAGAATACTCCCCTATATATAGTAAAATATATAAATTAGTATCTTGTCCCATGTTCAAAAGTAATACGCTGGCTCAGATACTATAACTTTGTTAAGCCGATACTGAAAGGAAAATGCAATTGATAGTCATAGCGTAAACTGTCTCATGATCGAACAAAAAAAAACATTTTTAGGAAACCACAGATGTGAAGACAACCGTTTTAATTTTGAAATACAAGGGGTTTCAGCGATTCTTGGGAAAATATTCCCAGTTCCTCCTCAATTTTCATGATAGACAGTTGAGAGTTGTAACTGTTGAAGTTGGTTTTTGATTCGTATTTTGACGGGAATTTTAACTGAATCATTTTGGTATAATTGAGCGAAGTCCTTGTTAATTTTTAATATCGTTAATCACGTCAACTATAATTTCAATTTCACAGAGTATTCTCATTCGGAATAAGAGCTTGAATGAAGATTCATCATTAAGATATACAAAAGCTCAACTTGATGTTTTATTTATTATCATTGAACACACCCTCTCTGGTGAAAGAAAATAATTTTGAGTATAAAAAGTAACAGTTCTCAACAGAGCTAATGAATCTGCTAGTAGTTTGAGAACAATCAAATGTAGAGTCAGTATTCCAAAAATCGATGTCTTCCAGTTCCGGGGCAACAAAATTGATAGACTTCGGGAATTGAAAAATATCTTTGTATTTCTATGGCAAATCTTTTATCTGCATTTTCGAATCCACGCGTGTATAATTATTACGAATTGAATTTGATTTGGCAACCGCTCGGCAATCAAATAGTAAATGTTATCAGCTATATTTCTCCAAGTGAATTGATTGATTGAACGCTGGTACAGTAACGTACCACTTGTCACATTGGTGTCAAATGTGTGATAGTTCATTTCATTTTTCAGTATTGAAATAAGTGTGGAGAAAATTTCAAATAATGAGTTACATTTCAAAATATTTTTTATTGTATGAACTTATATTTCAAGATGTTTCATCGAACTTATTTAAAAAAAAACAGATAGAATCGGTAGAAAATCTCAGTCACAAAAATGATATGGATTGGCATACAAGCAAATTTGCATATGCAGCACTAGTTCATGAGTAATTTTTTCATTATGATGATTGTTTAGAAGGAACTCCTAGGATCAATTGTCGTTGAAATATGATATTCGATTAACTTTGACAACAGCAAGCGTGAATATTACGTTGAAAGAACGAAAATATGGTGAAAATAAATTGAAAATGTTACGTGGTTGATGGAATAATTTCAAAATCTGTGGACATGATTACCAATGAAGTATAGACTATTATGGATTGACTTTTTGAATAGGTTGAGTCACTTACTGGATGTGAATGAGTTCTTCTACCTTTTCTTGAGGCAAAATGATTGAGATGAGAATGATTTTTCATTCTTCTTGTTTACAGCAAAACAATGATGAAATCGATTTTTTTTTAGTTATCAAAGTTACTTCTTGAATGATTATTGAATACAGGGTAGCTAAATTTACAGAAAAGTGATGAATAATAGAACATGGTACCTCCTTGAATGGACTGACTTTCAAAATGAAGAAAATCATGTTTGAGCTAATATGACAACAATGAAAGTATCTTCTGAATATTTCGCTCAAAAAGTGTCTATTGGGAGAATGCACACATTTACAACTCGAACAATTTCATCTTCTCCAGAAAAAATTCGAATGATTAGTCCAAGTTTCCAGCATAAAGGAGCTGACATATCATCCTTCAGTAGGACCATAGATCCTACTTTCAGGTTCAGATGAGATTTTTCCTTTCTTGCAGATTGCATAGATAATCACGTGACCAACGCTGCCAAAAATGCTGTAATTGCTGATAGATGAGTTTCAGGAGGCATAGTTGATTGAAAGGATTATCCCTCACGTCATTTTGAGGCAGTGTAGTGGGAGGCTTGCCAAAAAGGAAAAGAGGAGGGGTTGAAGGAGAGAGATCTTTAGGATCATTTGATGGGAGTTATGAGGGTATGGAGTTGAGGACACCCTCAATCTGGGTGATGACAGTGTCTAGGCCCTCATATGATAGATTCAAATTACCAAGGATTCTCTCAAGATGGAATTCAGCTGATTCAACACAAAATCCCCCAAAATTGGGTGCGTATGATGGCAAAAAATGCCAATTTATTTTGTTCAGCGCCAAATTTTTTATTTGTATTTGATAATTTAATTTTCAGCTCTCTCTCAAAACTAACAAAATGTGTGCCGTTATCTGAATACATGTCACTACAAATTATCCTCCCAGATCTGAATCTCAAAGATGAATCGATAAAAAGATCATCGGATAATTCAAGATGAGCTGCTATCGTAACAAAACATACAAATAAACAGAGATAATATGAAAATATTTTTCGATTTCTGGTTTCGTCGTCTTTGACATAAAATGGACCAGCAAACTCCACTTTGGTAGTTTAAAATGGTATTTGAAGTTTGGTAATGAGTTTCTGTTGGCTTGGATTGGAAGCAAATCATATAATTGTGTAAAACTCTACGAACAACGTTACGACCATTGATTGGCCAAAAATTCATTCTTACCACAACCAAAGTACCATGTGCTCCTGAATGCAACTGTAATTGAATTGAATTGAAATGACTAACTTTGTGAAATTGCCCGTATCAGGTAGTAAAATGGGATGTATATTCTTATAAGGAATGATGAGACTATATTAATCTAAACATGGATTTAGTGATAATTATTTGCTCTTTGAAAACAGAGGTTTGAAATTTTTCAATGATTCAACATCTAAATTAGATGAATGTTGTTGAACCAATCTGCAAATAACAGTTGATCAGTGCTTCAGTTCAGCACTCGATAGATAGCGTGATGTACGTCTTTCCCCATTCACAATTTTTGAAAGCAATAAGTTATAACACTCTGTCATTTGGTGGAAAAGGATAATCTTTCAAAAATATCAGTATCAACAGTTTGTGAGATTAATGTATGATCGACCCTTTTCAATTCGAGTATTTCACACTCACATGATGAATTTAATTTAGGGCGAGCTTATTTCTCCTCGGACATCCAAGGAGGCCCAACCCACCAAGTTGAGCATTTTTTCAGTTCTTCAGGGTTCATACCACGAGATATCATGTCAGCTGGGTCCATTTGATCAGAAACATAGTTTCATTGACTTCTATCAGAGAACTGTTGAATTTCTGCGATACGATTGGCAACAAATGTTTTCAGACAATGAGATTGAAATCAACGGAAGAACAATAGTAGAGTCAGTCCAATGAAACATATGACTTGTATTAATATGAATAGCTCTCAACATTTTCTGGGTTGATTGAATGAGAAGTAAGACTGCGCATATTTCAAGTTCAGGCAGAGAAATGATTTTAAATGGTGCGACCCGCGATTTGGCGCATACTAAGTGACAGTGAATTCTTCCCTCTTGATCTCTGGATCTGAAATATCAACAAGCACCATAAGCTCTTTCAGATGAATTTCCTCAGCCATGCAACTCAACTGAAATTGGGTTTGGACAAATAATATATCTGGAAATTTTTATAACGTTCAACCTTGGAATTTGACTAAAAAACTTAATTCAAGAATGATATAAATCATTTGTGACTTTCGTCCCAATTTAAACGTAACTTCCAAAGTTTTTGAATAATTAGTTTGGACGAGACTGTACACGGACCCACTACACCTAGAGGGGCAAAGATTTGAGCAACTGTTGATCAAATTGTACGTTTCGACACGTGATAAAAATGATTTAGAATTAAAGTATATTGAAAAATATCATCGATTGAATTCCAATTTAAACCAAGAGTTTTGGTGATTCTATCATCAGATATGAATTTTTGAGATGATAGAAATTCGATATTAGAGTTATTCTCTGATATATTTTCATTATTCGAAACAAATTTGTGAATATTAAACCCAGCAGATCCCAGAATATGAATGATATCGAATATGATTCGTATGCCTTCTTCTGTTGATTAAAACCTTGCCAGGGGGTCATAAACATAGGAACAAAATACAATGATTTTAGAGACTTCAGGATACCTATCCTTGTTTTCCAATGCTATTTGCTGGAGAAACATGGAAATTATGCGCTCACCGTACCATAAGTGACTGTATTCAATCGAAAGTGATCAAGTTTCTTAGATAGATCGGTTCGCCATACTATGCGCTGTAAATTTCGCTGAGAATCTTGTATATTTACCATATGGTACATTTTTTCTATATCGTCAGTAACTACGTACTCATAGGTTCAAAATATTGTGACAATAGTGAATAGATCATCCCGAATTGTAGATCCCCCTTTCAATACATCATTAAGATATATTCCACTAGAAGTTTTTGCAGAGCTGTCAAACACGACGCGAATCTTTGTAGTAGTACTTGAAGAATTGAGAACGCCATGATGTGGTAAGTAATGAATGATTTCTCGTGAATTATCATGTGAAGTATCAACCTTTGTCATATGTCCGAGAGCTTCGTACTCAGACATGAACGGAACATATTGTTGTTTGAAATATGGACTCTTATTAAATTTTCTTTCAACTGTATAAAATCTCTCGAGAATCACCAAGTTGAATAATATTGTCCTTGACTGGTAGAATAACAACAAACCTTTCTGATTCATTGCGACTTGAGGTGTTTATAATATGTGTTTCACATTCTGCTTCCCCTTGGGAATATTTAGCCAACGGCTGAAATTCTTCAAGTTTCCATAAACGCACAAGTAGTTCGTGAATATCTTTATCATTTATTGCTAGCTGACATACAGTTTCTGGAATATTTGTATGAGAGAGAGGCAAAGGTCCTGATAATATCTAACCTAGTTGAGTTTGTTTCAATACTGTGTGACTGTTAATGAGATTTATGCGACCTACACATATTAACTCCAAAAAAATAGAATCTCCAATCAACAAATCAATTGATTCAATTCTATTGAAATACTTGTCCACTAAGATTTTTTGGAATTTTTGAATGACTTGTAACGGAAGAAAAGGCGGGTATTTTCTTCGTAATTCTTTGAGTAATTGAGAATGGTATTTTCAGACTAATTTATGAAAAAAAAAAAAACAACTGGTTGTCGATTTGTTGATAGTGGCAACGGTTTTTTGTAGTACAGCTGTTAAGTTTGATGCAAAACCTTTAATTGTATGGGTTACATTTGGCACAGGTAATTGCAAAATATTGAATGATTCCTGAGAAATGAAATTTGATTGAGAACAATTGTCAAGAATAGCCCGACATTTGTGAGATTTGCCATATTTATCAATGGTAGAAACATTTGCGGTTGAAAGTATAATATATGGTTCTGAATCAGTACTCTTTGATGTACATGACGTAAGGGTTGATTGAGATATGTGTGATATTGTTTCTGGATGATACTTTTCCGTTTTATCATTTGATGCAGGTGACGATAGATTTCTCTTTGAATTAGTTTGTCTTTGTCCCATTTCTTAATGCAATGTGTTATGCTTGTTTGAACATGTTTTTCATACATAGTCATTTCTGCTTTCTTCTGAATTATGACCTTTACGTAAACAATTGGTACAGGCTCTCAGCCACCTAATTTCGGAAAGGCGCTTCTGTGGATTGAATTTCAAATGTGTGATGATGCTTGTGACAGAGAGGACAAGATGGCCCTATGGTACCAACACATGTTGATATTGAATCATGATCTGCCTTTTTTATGAGTGTAATTTTGTGTGAAATGAGAACATTCGATATTGGAATATAAACCTTCCAACAATTGACATCTTTGATTCTTGAAAATTATTAATTTTTTGAACGTGGGCAACCCTGTCCCAAGTTTTAAAGCATATTCCTCCCAATCCCTTTTATTAGTAGGAACTAATTCCAATGTTTCAAGATACAGAGGGTGTTAATTAAGTACGTTGACAAACTTCGGGAGGTGATTCTTTGAAAAATTTCGGGATGAAAAGTTCATATAAATATATGTCCCAATCGTCTCAGATTTCGAGGCTCAGAGTGATCAAAATACATTTTTTTTCAAGATTTCTTGGAGTTTACTTCGATATTTCCACTAATAATCAATCCAAGTTAGGCAAGTACAATCCATTCAACATTGTGCACGATACAAAATAATTCTTTTCTCAAATAACTCACATGGTCCTCCTTTTTTCGGAATCAAGTCTTGTTCAACCCTCCAGAAAAAAAATCCGCCACCACGGACAAATTATGAGAAAGGCGTATTCAATGTTATTTCATTCAACATATTTTTGTTATCCTGGAGTTTTTCATTTACTTGTACGACTAAGAAGCTATAATGAAAAAATTAATGCAACCAATTTTCCAGTATCGATTAACATAATGGAATTTTTCTATTCATGTAGAGGAAATGTAATGTTATGGAGCACCCATACATTTTTCATCAGAACTCAGGTTGAACATGTATTGCATAAAGTTGATTATTATGGCCAAATTATTTCGGACATTTTTATTGGTGAATAACTTTATTATCAAAATAGTGAAGCAGAATAAAATAAATTTTCTAGCAATACTGGAAATGGCCACCGCCGACTTCAATGCTTGCGTTTATGCGCCTTATCATAGACTGGCGGACACGCTCAAAAATACCAGGAGTGGTTCTAATAATTGTGCATGACTCCTGTATGCGATTCCTCAGGTCTTCTTCACTTTGAACAGGAGTTCGGTACATTAATGATTCAAGGTGCCCCCAAAGGAAGAAATCGAGTGGATTCATATCGGGTGACCTTGGTGGCCAAGGTTGTGGCCCACCCCGCCCAATCCAGCGATCGGAATAATTTTTTCCTGAATATTGCAAACCAATCTGAAGTGTACTGGAGCACCATCATGCATCAACCAAATTTGAATTCTCTCTCTCAGTGGAATCTCTTCGAGGAGTCCAGGTGAGAAAAATTCAAGAAAATGTCGGTAATGGTCACCATTGAGTCTATGACGCAGAACATGTGGCCCGATAAAAAAATTCCCTATAATTCCAACCCAAACAGTCTCAGAAAACGTCTATTGAGAATTGTTTTCAATCACAGCGTGTGGGTTTTCATCAGCCCACATATGATTATTGTGGAAATCAATAATGGCTTCGCGGGAAAAACATTCCTCATCGGTAAATAACACTTGAGACAAAAACCATGGATTCCTCATCAATATATTTCGAATCCAAGTGCAAAAAGCTAGTCACTTTGGAAAATCTCTTGGCAGAAAAGCTTGAACACGCTGTATGTGATAGAGATAAAGTTGTTGCTGTTTCAACATTTGCCATACCAATATATGGATTACGTTCAACTGTGCCGCAATTTGTCTTGTACTGGTGTCTGGATTTTGCTCAATTCCGTTGAGGACAGCTTCCTCTATCTGAACTGTTCTAACCCTCCTGAGTATTTCTATGAGGACAGCAGACCTCTTGAGAGTACCCGTTTCACGAAGACGAGAGTGGATATTGATGACCAATTGTGTACTGGGAATAGGACGTAGGGGAAATATTTCTTTGTTTCCAAATATTATTATGTTATGCGATTGTGGAAAATATTTGATTTCAATTTTTCATATAGCTCCCAAATCGTACAAGTAAATTAATATTCCTTTCTCATAATCTGTCAGTGATGGCGGAAAAAAAATCTGAATGGTTGAACAAGGCTTGACTCTGAAAAAAGGAGGACCTTGTGATCTATTTGGGAAATGAGTTATTTTGTATCGTGCGCACTGTTGAATGGATTATACTTGCCCAATTTGAACTGATTATGTGGAAAATGTCGAATTAAACTCCAAAAACTCTTGAAAAAAATGTATTTTGATCACCCCGTACCTCGAGAACCAAGCCGTTTGGGACATATGTTTATACGAACTTTTCGTCCTGAAATCGTTCAAAGAATCACTCCTCAAAGTTCGTGAGAATATTTGCTTCAAAAATTTTGTTATGTTATGAGATACTGGAAAATGTTTGCATTAATATTTTCATCATAGCTTCTGAACCGTACAGGTAGAAGAAAAACTTCAGGAGAACAAAAGATGTTGAAAGAAACAACATTGAATATTCCTTTCTCATAATCTCTCAGTGGGTGTGGAAAAAAAAATCTGAGGTGTTGAACAAGGCTCGACTGTGTTCCTCGAAAACCAAGCCGTTTGGGACATATGTTTATATGAACTTTTCGTCCTGAAATCTTCAGAAGAATCTTCTCCCGAAGTTTGTCAACCTACTTAATCAACACCCTGTATATAATGATGGTTTCTCATTGATTAACGACAAGGATAGAGATTCTCAATTCCTAAGATGTTGATTAACAGTGTCAATAAGCTATCAAAATGTTAGCTGCCTCACCCTTGAGACATGATTTCAACTTTTGAATTTCGCTAATTGAATAGCAGTTATATATTATAGCGGAGAATGTATCTGAAAACTGCAGACATTTTTCAAATTATCCATGAAACCCAGGTTGGTTTAACTTTGAATAATTCGTTTTGGTATTTTTATTGGGTGTATTGATTGAAATTGTTGAAGAACAAGTCGTAGGCATTGCGCTTACCGAGAAGTTTTTATTAAATCTATTGCTCGAGAGATTGAATCAAAATAAATAATTTCAAAGTTAGTTCTGTCTGAACTATTATTATTTCTTTCATACTCTGATTCTAACTCTGACTGAACTAAGTATATCAAAGTCATTCCAAAGGAGTCCAGCTTTCTCCAATCTTAAGCATAACCCACTGAGTTGTGGAGTGTCTGACAGAAAGGTTGCAAATCGTGTCAGTTGGCCTTCAATTGTAAGTAACTCTTTTTGGAATTAATGTCTTCATTTTCTCAGACATTTTATATGTATATACTTATATGAGAAGCTGAACAATGAGAAGCAAACAAATTGAGAAGGATAAATACTGAGAACCGATTGCCAGACAAAAGTGTGGGTAGTGGGCGTCAGATTCCTCAGTTCAGTATTTGGGTTATTTCGAAAGAAATTTATTTATTTATGGTTGTATTATCGATTGGCAACGAAAATCGAACACATTTGAGAAGAAATAACAGTGCATTAGAATTCAGAGTAATCACATATCAACGTTGAGATTAAGAAAATGATGGAAATAATGGGATTTAGGGAATGAAAATGCGCTTGTTCATAACGGTATGCCTGGAAAAAATCGAGACGATATATTTGAGTCAAAACATTGAATCGAAGACATTCAGGTTAATCAATCTTCGAGAAAATACCAAAGAAAAGGATTGTTGGTGGTATATTATTGATATTTGGAAAGATATAAAGGTCGCTTCTCCGAGGTGTGAATACATGATCGATTATAGATTGTATCTCAATCAATAATAGAAATGTAAAAACTCGTTAAACCCGGGTTGGATGAGATTACGTCAAGCAGGTAAAAAAACGAAATAAGTAAGTCACTAGTATCAATTTGGAACAATAAATACATGTATAGTTTAGAAACTTACTTATAAGAGAGGGGTGAACTGGATCGAAAATGATAATAGAGAAAAATGAAAAATTAAGGAAATACTGGAAGTAGTCATCGAATAAAGGTGCCCAAAAAGGCCTATTACTGAGTTATCAATAAGAGAAAATGGATGTCAATATATGTGTTATACTTTGCAATGAATAATTTTGTTCGAAAAGGTAGATTATTAAGATGTTTGATTTTCATACAGGTAAACGTATCCAATTCGAATAGTGGGTGTCTTTTGAGTTGATGAAATGAACGATCCCACTCAGCTGTTGAATTTGAGAAATAAGTATGAGATGTGAGTGGAAAAGTGGAAAAAAAAATCACTTGAGTAAGTGTACTAATAGTATGCCAGTACTGATAGTTGGTTACTGTTTGTTCTTGGAGATTGGTAATTTGAAGGTTCAAGTGAGTAAGTCTCCAAAGTACTAAATAATTGAATTTGTTATGATTGATTCAATATGAGTAGCTGTTCAAAGTATGACACATTCAAAAATTATGATAACTTGCAAATTTAAAGTACTAATAGAAAATATAGGTGAAAAAAAAAATACATATATCCATGAAAAGGTTAGAAATTAATATGTTGATTTCAGAGAGAATTTTTGTTACAAGTGAACAGAGTGAAATGTAAAATCATTTCAGAGAAAGCATCGAATCGAGTACCATGATAAATGGAATAATATAGAGAACTATTGAATAAAACGTGTAAACATAAAAAAATATTTTTTTAACCCAAATTTGGAAATTTTTTATTCGTTTGTAGCGTGAATTTCGAAAATTATTAGTGGGAGTCCACTACAAAATATTTTGAGTTCAGTAGATTCGAAAAACATGTTTTTTTCCATGGCCGTAGAATAATCTTCATTAACTTCCTAATCCATATAAATAATTACTAGATGAAAATACCACCGTGTAGACGTTGATCTCGGTACCTGCTTGGAGATACAAATGAATTTGAAATCGAAAATTACAAGGGAAAACGAGTATCACGAATATGGATATTTTTTTTCCCACCGAATAATGTTGTTTGATTATAATAAATTACAAAAGGAAAACCCAAAGCTTTTTTCTCTCTGTTTATATGGCGGAGGAGAGGAATGAACGCATGTGGATAGATCGAGTCTTGGCTCCAGGGGAAATGCAATAACTATGACCTATATGAGTGAAAATTCAAAGAGAAAGAGAAACCAAAAAGGGTTGAAAGGGTTTCAAGAGATATTCCGACAAGTCAAATATGCCAATGTAAATATAGGTTAGGGACAGTACTGATGAAATTGTCGATGATAAGAGGAAATAAGTATTGTTCCGACAAATGTCGATGAAAATGTCGAGATAAAGTCAAGGGAGGGTACCTATACATTCAAGCGTTTATCCAAAGGATAAGTACCGAAGTGCAGAAAGTTGAATTTCGAAATAATTACCCTGGTTCACTTAGTAGAATATAGGTTAGTCACTCGATTGATGAAACGAAAGCGTTGCACTAGGAAAAAAATACCCCTTTTAAATCTAGTATAATACGATTTCACAAATGGTTTTATTGTTTTTTTTCTGTAATGTTGCTCTTTCAGTGGTATACGCAAATGAACTTGTTTTTCAAATATCATCCACTAGGGGGATCGTTTGCTGGCTTTTGCTGAGGCAGGGATGACTCAGGCCCAGGCCGCATATTCGGAATTCGCCGACACCTTAGCCGCCCAGAACAGTACCAAAGAGTTGTTATAAAATACATTCTCTAATACGATTAGGTTACAAATACGTGATAAAGAAAAATACAAGGTAAAATTGGGTAAAAATAAACGACACGAAAAAGAGGGAAGCATATATCGGTACAGCCTACACCAATCCAGAATTCAAATCCAAATTTAATTCATCCTACCTCTCAGTTCGGTCATTTCTCATAACACATAAAAAGTATACATATTTCGACCCCTGAATATTTCATCTTTCAATGTAGGGATTTTGGGGTCAGTATGGGGCGTGGGAGTTTGGTATTTACCTCAGCATGTTTCCATGCCAACGTGATACCTACCTATCTCTCAGTGCCTCGTACGCCCCTAGTAAGGAAGCAGTAGGGGTCACCACGTTGTTGTTGGCGTTCGCCCTATACCTTTACGTCTATTTTGTCTACTTTATGCATTTTTCTACTTCCCTCCTGAGTTATATAGAGTTAATTATCACCACTTATTAATAATAATCATCTGTCTATTTGTCTTATTGTGCATTAATCTTCTACGAGTCTTTGATTCGCAGCACCCGAATTGTTCCGAGTGGCTAATGTGTCTGCGAATTCCGAATATGCTTCTAGGCCTCCGGTGCTGTAGCCGACCGAGCGATACAGTGGATTAAAAATTAGTGAGTGGTGTATAGGGAGGAAAAAGTCACAGTCCGCGAGTGCCTATTTCATCTGTATTTTGTTTGTATGGAGGACATTATGGATGATTTATTGTTTGGGATGTGTATAAGTAACAGGAAGATCTGGAGTAACAATGTATTTGTGGAGAAAAAAATTGTCACTAGTCTTAGGGGGGCGAATGTACCAAATCGTGTAATCATTATCCAATGAAAAAAATAATTCCATTCGAAATTCGACAAATATCATAAATATCTTACTAACGCGTCAAGGATCACAATGAAAGATCGTATTTATTTCCCAGATCAAACCCCTATTCAGAGTTGAAAACTCTTATGACCAGATAAATACTGTTTCATTCTTTTTGGATAACTTAATGGCCAAGGAACAGAGAAGCTAATGATAGTGAGTGGGCAATATGAAATTTTCTAGACGAGAATACAGATGGAATGCTTTCAGGAAACATATGTGAATGTTCACGGAAGATCTTTTTCGTCGATATTTATGAAAAATTAGAATAATATCAAGTTAGTCTAATAATTAAGAACTCTGGTATTGATCGGTTTCACTTGGTTTCCGACAATGATTGAGCCAAATGAGTCACAGAAAATTATAATGCACTCCCAGATGAATGAGAACGCTCCCTTATATATAGAAAGATGCATAAATTAGTATATCCAGGACTTGTCTTATGTTCAAAAGTGATACGCTGGCTCAGGTACTATGACTCCTTTGAGCCGACACTGAAAGAAATATTGATTTGATATGCGTAGCGTGAGCTGTTTCATTTTACGATCGAACAAAAAGGTCCATTTTTAGGAAACCACAGATGTGAAGATAACCGATTCAATTTTGAAACACAATACAGGTTTGTGAAGGGACTTCAAAGGTTCTTGAGGAAAGATTTCCAGTTCCTTCTTGATTTTCTAGACAGACAGTTGAGAGTTGTAACTGTAGTATATTGTTTTTGACTCGTAATCGAATTCATAACTGAATCCTTTTGATATAATTGAAAACATTTCGAAGTTCTTGTTAATTTTGAAACTCGTTATTCACGTCAACTAGAATTCCAATTTCATAGAGCTCAAATGAAGATTCATCATTTAGATATAAAAAAGCTCGACTTGATATTTTATTCATTATTAACATCGAACATACCCTTTCTGAAAAGAAAATCAGAATACATTTTGGTGAAAGAAAAGTATTATGAGTATGAAAAGTTACAGTCCTCAATAGAGTTGATAAATCTGTTAGTAGTTTGAGATCAATGGAATGTAGAGACACTGCTCCAAGAGTCGATGTCTTCCAGGCTCGAGGTGTTCCGGGGCAACAAAATTGATGGACTTCGGTAACTGAAAAATATCTTTGTATTGCTATAGCAAATGTTCTATCTGCATTTTCGAATACACACGTGTATAATTCCTTCGAATTAAATTTGATTTGACAACCGCTCGGCGATAAAATAGTAAATTTCAATAACTATATTTCTTTGAGTTAATCTTTTGATTCAAAAGGCCGCTGGTTCAATAACGTACCACTTGTCATATGTGAAAATAAAAATGCTATCCTTGAAAAACAGTAAAAACTGTCCCTTCAGAAAGAATATGATAGTAAGGGGAAATAATGCAGTAGTACGAAGATGACATTGACTATTATTTTGCTGATGTGGTGCATAAATATAAATTTTTGAAAATTTTTGCTCACGTACTTAACTGCAATCTTGTGAATGTGCTCCAATTCATTCAGCCCCTGAATGATGTGGCCGTCATTCACAGTCATATAACTGGGGATATCGAGGATTGCAGTAGATTGTAGGGGGGTTGTTATAGATCTTCAGCCTTTCCGTACCTCGTCCTGTAAGGTCTTTCGTACATCACCCTTCTATTCAAGACCCGGGATTCCGAGACTCCTTGCGAAGCGTATCAGTTTCCTCATGTCTGAGGGCGTTAGTGAAACCCCTTCGAGGAACTTGAGCCTTTTGCGAAACAGTGCTTGGCTGTCGCAAAGCAGGTGTTCTGCAGTTTCAGCGAAGCTTTCGCAGTAACGGTACAGTTCACATTTGATAAATCCGTGTTTTTGAGGTGATACATCAGAGGACAATGGCCAGTGAGCAGTCCCGTTGCCAGTTTCAAGTCTTTCTTGTCCAACTCGAGAAGCTGTTCAGCTTTATTTGGCGATGGGCTCAAAAGCCTTTTCTCTTTCCGTTGGAAAGATCACAAGAGGGTTACTGGCCAAAAACTGAGTGTTAAGGCCTTCCTTGCCAAGGCTGCCCGCTTCTTCATTGCCTTTGATTCCCTTGTGGCCTGGCACCCACATCAGAGTAGCCTGATTGTTCGTAGCATGTTGTCTCAGGGAGAGTTTGCAGTCCCAAGTCAGTCTAGACTAAGGAATGCAGTGGAGAGAGGGGTCTTTCAACTACTGTAATTCAAAATTATTCAATAAACTTAGTTTGCAAAATGAGCGAATAGTTTGCGATATAAGGGACCAGGAAGCGACCTTATGGAAAAATTATCGTCGGTTTGACCTTCTGAACAAAAGTGTCCATAGGCACAACTCAATACAATACTCGGTTACATTTTTCAATTTATTGTAATCACCTTCAGTTTGAGTACACTATCATAATGTCAAACGCTTATGGCTTTGCCAGTTTTTGAGATGAACAGGTGATACATCGGAAGTTATGAAAAAAAGTTGAATACTATCTCTTGATAAGTATGTACTTTCTATTATTCTATCAAGGCCCGAATCGTCTGTCCAATTTCACTCCAAATTCATATCAAATTTTTTTAATATTATCTAATGGTGATTTTCTTTAGTTTCAAAAATTCCAAATCACCCAAAATAGTTAATACGATCACCGAATCATCTTATATTTTATCGCTTCGATTTTTCTGTACACAGCATCTGTGAGATTTTTGATAGTGGATGAGATTATCATACAGATATTCTATGCAGTTCAAATCGGATATTTACAGTGAATAGAATGTTTTTTTTTAATTGCTTTATTCAACGTCGGCCCATTTCTACGACCAGGGCTGAACACCGACGCCAGAAAAAACACTCCCCCCTACCGGAAATTTGTCCGAATCCCATGTTATTCCAGAGGTAGGGTTCTTTAACGAGCTCAACATTCATGAACTCGGGACCACCCTCTTAACATCCCCTACGATGTACGGCAAATCTACAGTTGTTAGGCATTTTCAACGCGCACCTTCTTTGTCAGGTGGTCACCCATTCGGGTACTAGCCTTGCTCGATGTTGCTTGACCTCAGATATCGACAAGACTCTCGTAAATCTGACCAGCCACCAAACCAAACCAAGATACATTTATATATATTTGAAACCTTATCTACTATATACATTTTAAAAACAGTTCTTCTTGTCGTCCTCTGCGGGAAGGGTAGGGAAGAGGGTAGGAACCGCTGCAATTGCTTGGGGATCAATTAGAGCACCTGCTTGCCCACCCGAAGGAGCGAAGGGGTGCTTCCTGCTGATGTTAACAGTTAGCATCTTAATATACCAATTTGGTTTTTATCGAAATTTATTATAACAGACACCTCCTGCGTTTGCTTATGTGTCATAATTCGATTTCATTAATTTTTCGAAAGTTGTAGTATTAGTTTCCACTTTGTAGGCTTATTCTATGCATTGGAAAAATATTTATCAAAAAACCAGCTTCAAAAAATGCTGTTGGGTCCCTGTTGCGGGTTCACTTCCGTTTTGGCTATTACTTTCAATATTGATTAGATCTGTTGAACTTGTCAGATAATTTCGTAATGAAATCTGCAAGTTTTTTCTACTTTCGCAAGTTCGCGTAGATCATCCAGCCGGATGTATCTATTACTATTAGTAACTATGCGAAGTGCTTTATTCTGCAGCCTTTCAAGTCTTGATATTTGAGTTTTCAATGCGCTGCAGAACACTGGGCAGGCGTATGTCATAGCAGGTCTAATGACCCGTTTATAGATTCTTATTTTGATGTTCACGGAAGGTTGGAGTTGCGTGCAATGAGGAGATGCGTACGCTTTATTGCGGCCGCTCCCCTCTGCAACGCCAACCCTATGTGTTTGTGCATAGTCATACGTCTCTCCAGATCCACTCACAGGTATCTCGCTGAGGGCTTCTTCGTCACGATGCTATCTTCAACCTTTAATTTCCCGAGCATCTTCACGTTAGTTCTTTTCCTCGTGAAATTAACGACCTCTGTTTTGTTCGAATTAAGCTTAATCTTGTTTTTCGCTATATAGGGTATGATCAACCGATCCAGATGCATCTGGAGCTGTTTTGCAGCCACTACGCTATAGAACGAGTGGGCGTAGATCGCGGTGTCATCCGCGAACATAGCCGTACTCGTCCGAGCGAAGGTCGGAAAGTCATATGTATACCGAGAATACAGGATTGGTGACAGAGAAGATCCCTGCGGGACCCCTGCTCCGACCGTATGTTCTGGCAAACTTGTGCCGTTCACATTGACCCTAAAAGTCCGCTCCGTCTGGTAGGATGATTTTGTTGAGGTATGAAGGCATGCGTGCCTCTGCGATTTTTGTGATCGATCCTTCTATCCAGACTGTATCGAAAGCTTTATGCATGTCCTACAGGACCATAACAGTGTTGTGATATCTATGGAAGGCTTCCTCCAACCCGTGAACAACTCGGGCTACATGAGATGTCGTCGAATGACCTCTCCTGAACCCTAATTGCTCAGGCAGTATAAATTTTAGCTCTTCCTAAGAATCTACAACACGTTTCAGTACGTGTCGTGACCCAGACGAAAAGCTACCCGCCGTTCTCTTGGTCACTGGTTCGGAAGTAAACTACGCCAAAACTTCACAATACGTAATTTATTCCGTAAGGAAACGCCCAAATACAATTAATGTACAAAACTTCTGAGTGTTCTAAAATAAAAATTGATACAGAGATAATAAACTTGTTAAAATGAAAATATTCAAAATTACTGTGTGTCTCTGACATACTCCCATCTGAGGAACGTTATGATAATCATAGTGACTCACAAATGAGAAGAGACACACTATTAAATAATATAAGAACATCAATTCGATCTAAATCTCATAGGTAACTTAGATTCACGACCACTACGCGTAAAAACTTTTGATTCGGGTGCTCTGCTTTTGATACCAAAATTGATATCAGACACTCCCGCACTATTATCGGTGAACTCATTTTCATGAGAATCTTCTCCTGGAGTCGATTCTAATGAATTTTCGTTGGTTCGTCTAGCTGGCATCTTCTTCACACTGGGAAGAGTGATTTCATCATCGCATGTGTTAACATTAACACACTCCAATGGGTAAATTCTCTGCAGAGGTCTCAGTAACTGTCCTCTTGCGGTTTTAACTCGTACCAAACGTACTCGTTGGTCATTACCAGGTATCAGCTCAACAACTCGTCCAAGCGGCCAATCCATACGTTTATCGTTATCATTTCCAATGAGAACTATATCACCGACTGAAACTGGCTTCAGAGGCATACTTTTCTTCTGCGTCATTTTCAGTTGAGCTAAATATTCATTGCGAAATCTTCTACGCATGTCTTCTCTCAATTTTTGTTTATGACGTATTTTACGACAG
Organism: Gonioctena quinquepunctata; assembly: GCA_018342105.1. NCBI lineage: Eukaryota > Metazoa > Arthropoda > Insecta > Coleoptera > Chrysomelidae > Gonioctena > Gonioctena quinquepunctata. Next base: position 239,075 of record JAFIRS010001699.1, read on the forward strand.
AGAGACTCACTGTCGACGGTGTCACAATCGGGCATTCCATATTCTGCTTGATCCCGTAAAAACATTGAGGGGGTCAAAGCAACCAAGTCTCTTGGATCACTTGATATATAAGTGAGAGGGCGAGAATTGATTATTGACTCACATTCTCATATTAGAGTCAAGAGTTCTTCATAACATAGCAAGGCACGACCTAACACTCTACGCAAAAGTCCTTTTAAAATACCGATAAGTCGCTCCCAAAATCCGCCCCACCACGCAGCCGTAGGGGGATTAAAACGCCATTTAATCCTCTGCACTGTACTATATTCGGTAATTGTCTCCCAATTCAGTTTATTGAACGCATTTTCGGTTCTGACAAAGTTTTTTCCGTTATCACTATATATTGTCTTTGGTCGTCAACGTCGCGCGACAAATCGTCGAAGAGTCTGTATAAAATTCGGTGTAGACAGTGAAATAGAAAGTTCTAGATGCACAGCACGATACACGGCACATGTGAACAAACAAACCCAAACTTTTTTCCCAGTCTTTAGGAATAAGGGTCCAGCAAAATCCACTCCAGTGACCTCGAATGCCACAGCGTCACGAACCCGATCAACTGGTAAAGGTGGCGTGTTTTCATCTAAATGTTTGACACTATGTCTTTTACAAATGACACATTTTGATATTACCGACCGAATAGAACGACGTCCACCTAATATCCAATATTTTTGCCTGAGTAAACTCAGTAGTCCCTGGGTGCCTATATGACATGAGTTTTCATGAAATTTTAAAATTAACTTATTCACAACCGGATGTTTGCCTGGCAAAACAATAGGAAAGCAAAAGTCTATAACATCGTTCCGCCTGGAGATTGGAGATCTCAATCGAATAAGTCCAGTTTCATCACGAAAGGCGTTCAAACTATTTATCCTCTTGTCATTTTCGATCTGAAATATATCATGCTGAACAACTTTGAAAATAAACACTTCGGCTTGATCAATTTCTTCAACAGTCAACTGGCCTTGAATCTTTTTATTTCCATATCTTGTGTTCCATATAAATCGAAATATCCATGCTATCGTTCTCACAGCTTTGTCATATTTTGAAAAACGTGAAAAATTCCAATCATCAGAACTCAAATTGAGCAAAGTTGTGACTGACATTTTCTTCCTTTCCTTTTCAATCTCCTCCTCATTACATTCCATAACTTCTCGTGGCCATAAACAGGGTTCGGCATATAGCCATTTAGGCCCCTCCCACCATCTGGATTCAAGTAATTGTTTAGCTGAACAACCACGATAAGGTAGATCGGCTGGGTTTAGGAAGCCTGGTACATGTCTCCATGTCTTAATCGATGTCAACGTGCGAATTTCCGCAACTCGATTCCAAACGAAGGTAGCCCATTCTTCAGTACGACGAATCCATGAAACCACAGTCGATGAGTCGCTCCAGAAGAAACAGTCGACATTCCTGCTGAAATTTCCTTGAACCGAAGCATACAACCTGGCACCGATCGTTGCAGCCATCAACTCCAATCGTGGTATGGATATAATCTTCAATGGTGCTACTCTCGTTTTAGCAGCGACTAAAAATATAGATACTTGGCTTTGTTGTGCTACCCTCAAAAAAATAACGGTAGAATAGGCTTTTTTACTTGCATCACAAAATGTATGTATGCTCCAATTATCAGCCTCATTTGATCCAACATGCATCCATCTGGGAATCTCTATCTCCAGTAGATATGGAATCTCCTTAGCCCACTTACAAAAATTATCGGCAATATTTTCCTCCACGGGTATATCCCATGCCAGTTTTTTCTCCCATAGTTGTTGAAGTAACAATTTTGGACCAATCGAAACTGGACAAGTAAACCCAATAGGATCAAATATACGCTGAGCAATAGAAAGTATGAGCCTTTTCGTAATAATCTCATCTTGAATACTATCGACACCTTTCAGACATTCTTCATTGATATTCAAGGTGTCTTTACTTTTATTCCATTCAAGACCAAGTACAGGAACAAGTGATGAATCATTTTGAGTTTTCTGTGTGAACTCCCACCCTCGTAAATCAAATTTAGCCTTGGCCATAAGGAGACTTGCCTCTTTAATGAATTTACTTAGAGTTTTTTCGTCAGGAACACTCGTTACACAATTATCTACATAAAAACTCCTGGCTAGTTTCTCAATAGTGTCACTGGAATATAAGACATCAGTCCCCGTACATTTACTTCGAATCTTTGATATATGATACTCGATTGTAGCGCCAAGCAAAAATGGACTACTGTTCACGCCAAATACAACTCTTCTGTGACGATAAATTGTTTCATTTCCATCTTGATCAATCCACAAAAATCGTAGAAAATTCCTATCTGCTTCATGAACACTTATCTGTAGGAAGGCTTTTCGAATATCCGATACGACACCGATTTTTTGTTGCCGAAACCTGAGCAAAATAGTAGGTATCAGTTCTATTGAGTTCAAGCCTTTTTCTAGACAGTGGTTTAGGGCAGGTTTATCGTTTTCATGTGACGAAGCGTCGAATACTGGTCTTATTTTTGTCGTTGAACTACTTTCTTTGATCACCGGCCTGTGAGGTGAATAATGAACAGGGAGTCAATCTCAGATTCGGTGACCTGTTCAATAATTTTCTCTTGAAGCCACTCCTTGAAGACTTGATCATAAGATGCGATAAGCTGTGCATTCTTCAGTTTCTTCAAAGTGGATTCAAGTCTTTTTTTCGCCAGAGCATAATTATCCGAAAGTGGAGGATGTCCATCCAGCCATGGCAATCTAACCTTGTAACGACCCTCGTAATCAACCGTGATCGTTTTTAGGAAGAGTTCTTTTGCTTCATTTGCCAGATCTTGACGCGATTTTCTTTCGGATGGCTCTTCAATCCCTAATACGTCTAATTCCCATAGTTTGGTAATGGTAGCATCTTTCACAAAGAGTGAGTGAACTGTCAAAGTCGTACTGAAGTTCGGCAGATCTGATGGAATTTTTCCCATAAGTGTCCATCCCAACAAAGTCTCAACTGCTACTAAACCACATGTCAGAATATGTCTGCGCCCTGTATACAACTTTCCAGCGACATCAGCACCAATTAAAATTTCAATTGGATCTGAACCTAGACTATCATGTAGATCAATATGCAATGTTTTCAATTCTTCCATCCATGCACCATAAAATATGGAAGGTATTTCATTACATATTTTCGGTTGATCTAGAGCCTCGAGGGTACATGAATAGTCATCCTGTGTTAATTTTATATCATAACAATTATGTCGCTGTTCTGAAGTTTGTGTACCCCCAAATAAGCAGTGTCTAATACATTCTGTCCGTTTGGGTACATATCCCATTTGAAGTACAGTCGATTTCAAAATGTAAGAACGTTGCGAACCACTATCAATGAGAACACGTACTTCGCGAGATCGATGTCCGGAACTGATTTTTACACGAAGTGTTTGCAAAAATACATGTGCGCTGGTGTGATTCGTCAGTACTTGATTTTCAGTTTTTGTGCCCTCTTTGTCTCTACTTCCAGAAAATTGATCAGCAGGAGTTATTTTATTCAAAGGTAAATCAGCACACATTAAAGTTACGTGAGATTTGCCGCATATAACACATTTCAAACGACTACGACACCTCCTAGACATATGACCTATTTTGAGACAACGAAAACACGCTTTTTATCCGATAGTGTGTTTTTCTTCTGAACAAAACTCATTTTCTGAGCCTTGAAACATCCTTCACTATGTGGATCCCCCACAAAAACACATTTGGCAACGTCGCAATTTATCAAGCCAGCCGCAGTAGATGATGTCGCAATAGGTTTTGATTTATCTTTTCTGTGACGATCATTCGTAGAAACATTATTTGAACAAAGTCCGAACCCTTCAGATGCTAAAGAAATGCGTTGTTCGTTTTCAATTTCATTTTTCAAAAAACTCATGAGACCCTTTAAACGAGAATCCAATGTGGAATCTTCAGGAACGATAGAGTCTACATCATCACTTCTACGGCCACTTGAAAACTCCGTTGATCTTTGCCAAACTCTCAGTAAATCTTCTGGTAAACAAGATTCAATCAATGGATATAGCATTGCTGCACATTTTGCCGAAGTTATTCCTAAAGTTTCAAGTGCCCGCAACTGTGTTTCAATTCTGTCATATAGAGTGGAGAGATCCGATTTTGTTTGTGACACAGCATTATTCAAAATGAGTTTCAGTAACTCTCTGACATAGACTTCAATTTGTAAATCGTCCCTGCCAAAACGAGATTTGAGGCTTTGAATGATTTTTTCATAATTTTCATTCATGGCAGGATAACTTTCTACCAATTGTCTTGCTCTACTACAAGGAACTGTGGCTTGAATCAAATATTCAATTTTATCAGTTGTTACAATGTCAGGATCCTCGTGAATTTTTCTAAATTGAGCCCAAAATGAAAGCCATTCTCGAATATCTCCACTGAATTTTTTGAATTCAATAGTAGGAAGTTTAAATTTACGCTTACCTATCTGATATCTTGTAGATAGTTGTTCAGACTGAAGTACTGACCTGACTTCTTCGTCATGAGCTCCCTTCTTGAAACGTAGTTTCATCGTAGTAAATCTTACCCTATAGACATCGCTAGACTCCATTTCGTGTTCCAGATCCTCCTCGCTCGCATCTTGCGCTAGGAGGGATTCATAAACTTCGCTTTCAGATAAAACTAGAGCATCATATTTCTGCTGTAAAATCTCCCAAGCTACCTGAATCTGCTGCATGTCCTTGACTTCAGCTGTAATCAGTTGCTCCAACTCATTTGCCTTCTTCGTGAAGGCGGAACGAAGTACGGACCTATGCTTTTTAGTTTGCTCCATCTCGCGCTCCCTAACAATGACAAACTTGGTCAAAACCACGCGTGATGTGTATTTGAAACCTTCGTACACCAAATCACCGTAAAAGTTTGTCTAAATATAAAACACGAGATGTCCGTGAAACTCCCGAAAACTATACGTCCCCTATGTCCTGTCACGGTCGCCAAAAAATGTCGTGACCCAGACGAAAAGCTACCCGCCGTTCTCTTGGTCACTGGTTCGGAAGTAAACTACGCCAAAACTTCACAATACGTAATTTATTCCGTAAGGAAACGCCCAAATACAATATTTTCGGAAGTATGTACAATACTTGTCTAACTGACATCAAGTGACATATATTTCTATCTTCTCTGTACTGAGTGTTTCTAAAATAAAAATTGATACAGAGATAATATAAACTTGTTAAAATGAAAATATTCAAAATTACTGTGTGTCTCTGACAGTACGATTTTGGCCACCACTTTGGCCACCACACTGAGAAGCGAGATGGGCCTGTAGCTTTCGATTTTATTTTTATTTTTCCCCGGCTTTATCAGGGGAATTACTCCTGCTTTCTTCAAACGATCCGGGTAGTGTTGCCACTTCAGGATTGCATTAATAATATATAGCAACCGGACCAATGATTTCCTCGGCAGATTTTTCAGTAGAATGGCGTCCAGTTTATTCTTGGCGCTTTATTTCTAGGTAATTTCCCGATCACCCCCAGAAGCTCCTTGTAGTTCGTTAGTACTCGTTGGAGCTCTGAGGGTGGCAGAATTAACGCTGGTGTCTCTTTGATGTTCTTGGCTACATTGGTAATTCTAGCATGCTCTAATGTTATATCGGGTTCCGTAACGTGTATACTACTGAAATATTTCCCGAACAAATCAGCTTTTCCCTATGGCTCTGCCAGCGACCGTCCGGGGCCACTCACTATAGCCGGTATAGGCTCTCTGTGTCTTTGGACCCTTTTGGTAATGTCCCACAGTAAATGGTCCCTGACGTTGAGGTTTTCGAATTCACGATTCCACATTTCGTTCGTATTTATATTGATGAGCTCTGTGATTTCTGCTCCCAGGCGCATAAAATTTTCCTTGTGAATCGGATTCCTGGTTGCTTGCCATTTCTTACGTTCATTATTCTTTGTTCTAATTAGATCTTTAATTTGTTATGGAACCGCAAACTTTTCGCCCCTCACGACTTTTTTTTCTGGTAGTTTTGTCCCTGGCTATTTGTAGCAATTTAATAAATTTTTTGGTCTCAAATTATATTTCACTCTTGGTAATATTTGAGTTTATGAACGTAATTTTGTTCATTACCCTCCTGAACTCTTTCCAATTACAATTGAAGTAATCATATCGCGTTCTTCCTAAGTTGTCGTACTTTTTTTGGATAATATAGAATGATACCAGGATGTGGACGGGGGTTAACTCATCAATAGTGGTGAGCTCGCTCATATTGACGATGTTTTTCTGAACTACCATATCAATAGTTGTCGGCGACATTCCATTGAAGAGGAAGTGAGTAGAATCGCTACTTTTCTCTATCATCACCTCATTATTCATGGAATATTTCAGCAGTGTCGTTTCGTTAGCATTGTAGAACCAACTGTAGAGCCAACTAGAAAGTTGGCTCGTCATTCCACTCGTTATGTCTAGCCTTGAAATCACCGGCCGGAATAACCTTGTTGGCAACACTAACCAGACTGTCGGAATCTCTGTCTGCAAATTCAGAGAAGAGGCATGTCCCATCGACAAATTTAATTACTACATGCTCAATTATGGAATTCAGTTGAGGGATTTCTGTGAAAGGAATCCCCTTTTTCATTAAAATGGCAACTCCCCCCGCGGCTCTCTCGCCTCCCAGTCTGTCAGCCCTAACGGTGGTGTATCCCCTGAATTTTGAATTATGGTCCTGTCAGAGCTTAGTTTCGGACAGAAGCATTATATCGACTGAATGTTCATGAATGAAGTTGCTCAGAAGTGCAAACTACTCAGCAACTCCATTCGCATTAAACATACATGCCTTTAGACCTCTATCTCCCGCCATTTGATACAAAGAATTATGCCGCTGCTTTAACTCTATGTTTTTCTGGTGTGTTTATCAATACATTATGAAGTTCATTCAAAGCTTTTTCGACTTTTGACAAGTCCACGAGTTTTGATATTTTCTCTGATATCGCAAATGAATTACTAGCAGTCGCGGAGGATGTGGAAGGGTGGGGTGAAGACGACAAACCTATGCTTCTTTGAGTTGTTCTTGGGCACATGCGATTTCCTTCGTTTCCTTCTACTTTGTTTTCCTGCCATCTCTTGTGGGTAGTCTCTATCTAGTGGGGGTAGCACCGTATTTTCGGTGTACCCTCTTCTCGGCTGTTGTTGCTGCCCTCTTTCTGGTTGGGGTAGCACCGACTCTACCGTGTACCCTCTTCTCGACTGCCCTGCTGTTGGATGAAGTATTGTTTCTGGTTGGGGCAGCGATGGGTTTCCATCGTGCCCTCTTCCCGAAATTTCTTCCCTGGATTTCTGCTGCCCGAATTATTATTATTATTATTACATTCAAGTGAAGGCTGAGGACAGAGTCCTATGTGAGCCTAAAGAAATAAATTAAAGAGATCAATAAGATTATACAGTGCATGCAAATGAAAAAGAAAAATAATTAATATATGCGTCGGAACAATTATGCAAATGAGCAAATGTCTATTTTGTTTTTAAAACTATTCACTGAGTCAGAATTCACAACATCGTTGGGTAAGTTATTCCATGTTTCGAAAATACGATTCACCAAAAAAATTTGTCTCTGCCTAGTGGCAAATTTCTCCTTTTTCAATTTGAGATTATGACCAAGTAACCGCGAATCATTGTTGAAAACAAAAAGTTCTTTCTGATTAGCATAATTATACATGTGGTGGCCCTTGAGACCATCTGCTTATTTCGGGCTCTTTCGCTGGTACAAATCTTGGCCTTTGCTCTTCCTGTTTATTTTGGTCCTCTCTTTTGTCCATATATCTTAAATTTCTCTTGTACACTTCGTAAACCTGTGCGTTCGCCGAGTGATCACACTGGCAGTTGCAGCACTTGGCTGGGGTTTCTAATGTCTTAAGGCATTCCCTGGTGTGGTGACTCTCTGTGCACTCAACAAACCTGGGATCTCTGTGACATTTGCTGGTAGCATGTCCCCATCTTTGGCATCTGTGACATTGAGTTATCCTCTAATCATATCTCATGATTCCCCACGTGACAATAATATTCATAACAGTTCTCACTTTGTGAGTAAGGTATCTAATCTTCGTATTTGAATCTGTCGTCACTATGTACAATTTCCTATCTGTCTTTTTCATTCTAAAGACTCTTGTAACTTCAATCCCTTGGACTATGAAGTCTTCTTTGATCTCCTCTTCATTTAGGAGATTTTCTAGACCTTTCAGTTCAATCGAGTAGATGTTTTCGTCCGTCGTTGTGAAGGTGTGGAATTGTACTTGGAGATCTTCAAATATTTTTATTACTCTTCGATAGTCCCGTTCGGTGAACGTTCTGAAGGCTATTATTGCCTAACTTGGACTAGCCACCGGTACCCATTAGACAGGCAACTATTCTGAATAGTTGGAAACCAGGAAACAGCCGGAAAACTGAAGAAATCGTTGAAAGCAGGAGTACTCTCCCACGGAACCTCCCTGTTTTCAAACGATAAGAAAATATCAGAGAAAAGAGGAAAATACAAAATACTGTATATATTCAGAAGTAGGAAGGACTAATACACATGTCCAAATAGCCAATAGATCCGAAACTGGAAGAAAACAGTGAGAAAAACACAAGGTTAATGGAGTTCATTACTCAAGTGAGTACGACAGCTTCACAGCCGAACTGTTCAAAAATTCCCACTGGCAATCGTACAGTTCGAAAATTCCCGACTCCGCCAACTTTGGTCGCGTAGACCAATCGGAGTCGAAGAATCCTATACGAAACTGAAACGAAGTTTTCAATTCGGAAAACAATAGAGAACGAAGAATAATCGAACTAAGAGATAATAAGATGGAAAAACCAACCAAAAAGCGAGTTTACGACGTGAACAAGCTAAATATGTTGGGAAAAGCATTTCCCACGCGCAACAAGGGAATGATAGAATCAATTATCGACTACGGACAAGGAACATGGAATGTTATAGCCAATGAAAACATAGCAAAGATTCAGGAATTTCAAAAAAAACCGGAATTCAGGAAGCACAAAGAGAAATTCGATATAATGAAGACAATAAAAATAGAACAAAAAGATGATTTTAAAGAACTCATCGAGGCATTCTACTCAGATGAGTTTTATATCATACTGAAAAATTATGAAATAGCTAGAAAGCAACTATATAAAAACGATAATAAACAAAAGCAAACTGTTGAAAATATAATGAAAAAGGAATATTACTATATACTGTCCAAGTTAAGATGGTTCGTAGCATGGACTGAAGATGTTATAATGGGGAAGCAAACGGAATTGATGGCATATCCAGGCATGTTCAACGAGGAACATAGTAAACTCACAGAAAAGTGGCGTCAACTTGACCCCAACAGCTTTGAAATGTATACTGAAAACTCGACAAAACGAGATAGAAAAGGCGCCAAGCCTAGAGAAGCATGAAGCAAACCTAGAAGAAACCGGAAAATGCAAAAGTACGGATATCCTTCCCCCCTCAACAACAAGGAAAAATGAAGAAAGAGCTAAAAATAAGCAAAAGGACATAATAAATAAGGGAGTTGCACAAACGCCACCGAAAATCAAAAGTACGAGCGTAGAGGCACCCTTGAAGAAAAGTCTGATCCAAATAGCATATGAAGAAGATCTTAAAGAATATAAGGAGAAGGAGGCCGAACATAAACGGCAATTTGAAATCCACAGACGCACGAAGGAACTCAGGAACCTCCCAAAAACAAAAATTTAAGAAAGCGCAGCCTAGGAATATTTCGAACATCTGTCGGTAAGCGCAATGGAAAAACAGAACAAGTAACAGGAGCCAAAAGAAAGTAGAGATACCCCTTACCGGAAAATAGCAACCAAGAAGACGAGTATTTCAATTATTTAGCATCGTACGACGATGAACAAACATCAGAAGAGCATATTCGAAGCGACCATGGCACGTACATGGGCCAAACCCTCACACCCCGAATTACTAGAGGAGAAAGGATCATAAGTCCAAAAACAGTAGAAAAATCGCACGAATAAGTGGAAAATATCCTAAAAGATAGAAGGTCACTGGTCGACCTAAACAACATCGATATAGAAAATCAACAACAGGGGAAAAATACAGAGGAAGGAACATTACATATCTTCCCAACTCTAATTGTCACGAACGAACCAATGCATGTGCAGGGTGATGCAGACTCATCCATATCCGAAGATATCAACGACAAAATCCCAACAACCGAAAAGGGGAAATAAAAACATTGAAAACGAGAAGTTACCTGAGATAACGGAACCCCCACCAATAATATTAGATGGGAAGCCTCTAATCAAAGAAAAAGCAAGTTCGGAATTGAACAAACTTTGTAAAAGAAACGTATATACAAAGTATACACAACCGAACAAACACATACAAACTGAATGTGATACTGATTTTAATGCAGTCAAGGAGTTCATAAGAGAAAGGGGCATAGGGTTTTTCACCTTTACCAACAAGGCTGAAAAGCAACACGCCTTTGTCTTAAAAGGACTAGACAATGAACCAGCCGTAAGTGAAATCATCAAGTGGTTACTAAAAGAACACGACCTGAAAACAATTAACATATATCAGATGGGGAAAACGAAAAGACCGCATTATTAAGTGATTACCTCAGGAGACATCACGTTAACGATCCTGAAAAAACGAATCAAAATTCTACATAAAACAATGATAGAATGGGGAACAAGGAAGACCAAATGTGACATGACGCAATGCAGGAGATGCCAGAGGTGGGGGCATGCAGCAAGAAACTGCAACCTCTCACCCAGGTGCCTGAAATGCGCAGAAAAACACCTGACTAACCAATGTCATGAAAGCCCGGACATTCTGGCAAAATGTGCCAATTGCACAAAAGAGCATCCGGAAAATTACCGGAAATTTGAGGCCCATATTAGAAGAATGGCAGAAAAAGAAGAACAAGCCATAATGCACCCCAAGAGGAATATAGGACAAACAAGACAAGAAACCAGAACATACAACGCAAGAGAGCCAACTCGCCCTCCGGAAGGCCCACGAGGGCGAGAAGGATGGTGTAATTCAAGAGCTCAAACACGGTCAAATGACGCGGGACCCCAAACCAGAGTGGAAGAGGGGGTAGGCCTCACCCAGCAGATTTTGACGACGCTCACTCAAACACAACTGAAAAGCCAAGAAGCAATGACACGAATCTCACTGACTTCACAAGACATACAAAAAATACTAGTAATACAGACTCAAATATTACAACAGCTTGTTGCAATGCGGACGGTTGAGGTGCCGAGGGACGTGTGGGGACGGCGGCCTATGCCACAATCTCCCCTACACCGTTTCGAAGCGCAGCAGTCATAAGCAGAAGTGGCAAGCTGAACCTAACAATATTCAAATAATACAAAAATTACAACACAAAACAATAACACAAACGTAGACACAAACCAGAAAACAGCACAAAACAAAACGCAGACGCAAATTAACCTCAAATCGCCACTCAAATAAGAAAACAACTATTTCCAATCACTACACAAACCACAATAACAAACCCCTAACCAGGTTTTTCACATCACTTCTCCTGGGAATGAACTACAAAAATAAATACCCACAAAACCGAAAATCATAAGGAATAAATTTCGAAGTCTAGCATAATCGTTAAGCAGGAGGCTGGAAAAATTACAAAAAATAACATGTACTGACTTGAAACTCAAGAGAACAGCGTTAAGATCTGCTGGGTGAGGCTCACTCCTTGTTCATGCTGTCTTGCGACTGGGGCGTTCTTCAGGAGGCTTGCAAAGGCTTCCGGGAGGACGTGTCGGCCCTCTCCGGGCTGGGGGTTACGCGTGCAACCGCCAGCTTGTAACATCGTGCGAATATTGTACATATCTGTAAATATGTAAATAGTTAGTTTGTTAGTTGAGACATGAAATGTACACACTGATAGTTCAAAATGAATATTATTGGATTGGTGCCCATTAAAATGGGTAGTATTATTTTTTGTTATATGACCTGCTGCTAACTAATTAGAAATAAGTCTACCTATAGAGAAGGGAGGAAGTGTATACAGCAATCCGTTTTATTCATTATCAGTACTGTCATTTGGATGAATGTACACAGAAAAATATAATTTGGAGTTTTTCGATATCCATGTCGGTGTTTTCTTCAACAGATGTGAAAAAATCGCTGGGTAATCGCCCGTTAAGATTTGAATATTAGATTTTTTATAAATATTTCTTCTGATTTGAGTCAGATGACATGAAAATAAGGAAGCGTTCGGAGAGATTTGACTCCTTTCCCAATTTTTGTTTGTAGAGTTCGAGGTTTATACAAAAATAGGAATGCTGTTTGTGATTTCCAATTGAAATATGTCACAGTTTTTCTGACACGTGAGTCGTCAGCTCGATTGAAGGGATGGTAATTTCGGAATCAATGAATGTATTCTGAAATCTTTCTCTGCTTCTGGTCATGCAACAGGTATTTTTTGCAATAAAGCCATGTGAAAGGAATGATCGTTAATATCAAGAGTGGCTCTGTAAAACGCCTTACACACACGACAACAAGGTTCCATTTATAGTGAAATAGAACGTTGAATTTGATTTTCGAAAACCTTGCGTTTGATTTCTCCACTATGAGAACCTCTTTTTGTTTCTGTAAGTGTCCCAGTGGCCAGTAATCATCGAATATTTCTTTTCTCTCTCCCTCATTGATTCTTGTAGAGCATTTCAATCTGCTTAGATCTCTTAGATTTTGATAACGACGCATACTCATGTTGAAAACGATAGATTTCAATTTTGATATTGAAATAGTTAACATCAATTTGTATTGTTGACGTTTAAATTTTTTGAAAAATATTTCTATTCAATATTTAATCCAGAATATTTTTCTTTTTAACATGAATCGAAGATAGTGACTAAATTTTATTTTTCAGTCGCACATCTGATTTTATGAGCGCCCTGTTCATAGTATCGAACAAATCAATCTATCCTACCCCATGACGGGTCATAAATGCCCAAAAACACCGATTTCAAAGTGTTACTTGGAACGAAGTGCACAATTTGCATCACTGCGAAGTGAAATTGTTTCTTGAAAATGTGTTTACCATTTTTCCGGCCTTTCGTGGAAGCGTGAAATAGATTTTCGTCGACAAAAATGTATTGAAGACCTATTGAATGCGATGCCAGTGACTTCTGATGAGTATTCCTTTTCGGAAATGACTCTCCTTTGCCTGATTCATCTATATAATCTATATAAGACCTCGATTGGAATTGGAGAAAATAAAATTTGTAAATAAAAATAAAAAAATTAAGTTCTAGATTTTTTTCTATTGAGTTAGGGTCCTTTCACAATGTTCATTAGGAGTAGTATCTGGCTTCAGCCGTGAAAATAGTTGTTTTCTTTAGATATCACAAAAAACATCATTGATTTTTTCAATTTTCAGAAAAACATTTGTTTTCGAAATTCAATTTTGAATATTACCCTTTTTAATATAGATACTCCTCAAGAGGTTAACTTGGACAATGGAAGATAGTAACAAAAGTTCATTTCTCAGTCGCAGATGGTTTCACACCTGATTTTATGAACGCCCTGGACATTATATTTAAACCAATCGACGTATTCTCCTTCCCAGAATTTTCTGAAGATTCAGCGGTTTTCTCTTCCCATTTTTCAGGTATCCTTCTTCGTTTTTTATCTTGCTTGAAGTTGCTGATATTATCGATTGCAACTAGCGTTTCTTTCATATTTAGCTCATTTTTGTCGTGTCCAGTTATACCCGTTCATCTTCCTGATTCTCTTTGCTTTCATTCTCTGCTGTTATATTTTTTTGGTGGCTGTTGATCAATGCTGAGTCATCAATATCACATTTCACCGCTATATATCGGTGATACAAAATAATTGTTGATATGTAATTTTCTCATAACCGCTTTTTCAATGATCAGGTTTGCCATCATCAGATGTTTTGTCAGAACTTCTCCACACTCAGTTGGGTTTTTGCTAATGGTTCTATCTGTTCCACTCATGTTGTCCTGTGCCTGATTTCAGAAAGTAATATCTATAATTTGTATATCATGTTGAAAAAGGAAACATTCTCAATTGAATATTGATAGAAAGATGTAGTTCAATGTCCAGCGTGGCTTTAGCCGGGGAAGTAGTTGTTTTCTGTTAGACATTCACAAAAAATAACTTCATTTTAATCGTGGATTTTTCAATTCACAAAAAATCTTTCTATCAATATTCAATTGAGAATGTTTCCCTTTTCAACATGAATACCCCACAAGAGGTTATCTTGACGATGGAAGATAGTGACTAAAGTTTATCTTTCAGTCGCAGATGATTCCACATCTGATTTTATGAACATCCTGTTTATATTTTCAACAAATCATTGTATATCATGTTCACTATATCATCTTTCATGAGAAGACGACTGCATTTTTAAATACCTGAAATCAAAATTGGTTTAATTATGAGGCAAAACTATGTTTGAATGGTTGAGCTTTGGGATAAAAAACGTATTTGTTTTCGAAAACATATTGAAAGTCTTGCCAATTATGGAATTATCAATCCTTGGAAACTACTAATTCAGACACATTTACCTAGATATTTTCAGGATTTGAAATAAAAAGGTAAAAACATGTGAGGATGCTAGTCAAAAGGTGACAAAACACTTCAAATCCATAAAATAATAGCACACACACTTAACAGTTAAAGTTAGATTTCACTGTGAAAATTTAAAATTCATGGTCAGGTTGAAATTGAAAAATTCTAGTAACCAGAGAGTGGCACATAAGGGAGGAGAAAACACTTAACCTAAAAATACCTCGAAGGTGTAGCAATTCTTTTCTATGAGACCAGCTTTCAGTCTGGATTTAAAAATATTGACATTTGCCGAATTTTATATCGATTCATCAAGCTTATTGTACAGTTTTGGGCCTAGGAAAAGATGGTTTTTTTGGTATACGGTACATATACATGCATAGTTCATATATATACTTATATATATATATATATATATATATATATATATATATATATATATATATATATATATAATAATATATATATATATATATATATATATATATATATATATATATATATATATACCAGCAACAGATAGTAATCGTAGCACTTTGAAAGTGCTTCTGCATGATTGCCTCCATCCGATGTGGGCCATGATTCTGATAGCATATTTTTGTAACATAAAAACTCTCGCTGCAGATGCTCCTGTGCCCCAGGTGAGTATTACATACCGTAGATGGCAGGGTACTGTTCCATAGTACAGATTCAACAATACCGGTTTACTACAATGGTTCGACATAAACCTCATTGCGTAGATATTCCTACGGAGTTGATCGCAAAGTGTTTCTATGTGAGGTGTCCAGGTGAGTTTGTAGTCTAGCGTGAGGCCTAGCATCTTTGTAGTTGAGCAAGATTCGATGTGCAACTCCTCATTCTCATAAATGCTGAAGTTCTCATGAACATTATTCAGTGAGAACTTCATTAATGTTGTTTTCGAGATATTTAGTGTCAAATGGTTTTTATTTGCCCATGTTACTACCCGCTCATATGTATCTTGAGTTTTTTCTGCCAGAGCTATAGCATTATTGTCCTTTATAGGAAATTGGTGTCGTCTGCGTTAGCAACTACATGTATTCCTGTGAGACTATTCAAGAATTTCATCAGGTCATTGGCAGATATGAGGAAAAATAAGGGGTCAGGTATTGAGCCTTGAGCCCTGCTCAATGGTTACTGACTGACTGTTTTTCGAATCACTACTTTCTGGGTCCTGCCCTGTAGATATGACTTCATCAGTTTCAAGGCAGTACCTCTCACGCTACATCGTTTGGTTTTTTGGAGTAGAAGCGTGTGATTTACATTATCGAAAGCACTGATAAAGTCTATGAACAATCCAATTGATTAAATTGCTTGTTTCACATATAGCGCGCATGTAGCGTGCAACTAGAACGATGGAGGAACAGTTCAGCCCTTGCGTACAGCGTATGGTCCGCATCAGCCGAAGCCATTGTGTTCATGAGGCTCCACACAGCCCTGCGTACCGACAGTACGCAGTGTTGCCGTGAGTGCACTAGTTTCCATTCGTAGAAAGTAGCACGTATGAGAAGACAATGGCGACAAAAAACTTATTTGTTGGTGATACAGAAATATTAATCAGTTTGATTGAGGAAAAACGATGTATCTGAAATACATCACATGAGAGTTATGAAAATAGGGATGTAAAACTACTTTCCGAATTTGTTAGCTTCTTCTTAGGTCAGAATACAAGGTGACAAATGCGCCTTCCAAATGTCTTTTCATACATATGGGATGCACCCACTTGGGTCTATCATTCTTTTTTGCACCAAACGGCAACCACGTGTTGACCAAATGTTTGCGGATACATTTTACATACTGATCAGACGTTTTCATGTGTTGATTACAAAGGTAATTTACCACACTATTTATGATAGAGCAAGATTCCAGGACGATGATGAAGATTGAAGAACCACAACATTCTCAATAATGAATAATAATTGATATTTCCATGAATCCTCTTTATATTTTCACCGTACAAATTTTTTTGATTGTTGTAAAATGAAAATACGGATAAACTGTTATTCTAAGGAAACAAATGCTGGTAAAAAACATTAATTTTCTGAATATATATAATATAAAACTTTCGTCCGTAAGTCAACAAGTGTATGTTGAAAATATTCATATTTTTTTTATTTTACTATGATTATCCTTTTAAATAGGCATCAAAGTATAATTCAATTATTATCGAAAGCTTTCATCAGTCCGTTGACAACATAAGTTTCAATGAAGCTGTGTTATTGAGCCATCCTCACAGCGACATTTTAAATATGTCTGGGGGATGTTTGGAGGCTGGTTCTGGATGACAACAAAAAGTCTTGAAATAGTTTCCTGAGCATCATATATAAAAATTGAGAGTTTGAGTTATATTTTTGCGAGCTTTAATGCGTCTGGCGGGAATTACCGCAGACGAGAAGAGTCTGGCAGTATTGATAATTAATTTTCAACAACAAACATAAAAATCAGCACTCAGAATTTAATATTCTTTTTTTATATCTTTACGTACCTTTAGCACCTGGTACCTGTATACTGGCCGTCGGACCGAGGTAGCAGGTATGCATACCTTCAAAGTACATACTAACACCACTCTACCTCACACATTTTGTTTCTCAGAAAATAAGTAACGTCTGGGGGCTCTGAGATCTTGGACTATATTGGCTATATTAACTCAGAATCATATATTTTTGACTTGTGTCACTTGTGAAATACATGTGCGCTTTGTTGATGGAATATTTGGCCACACCCTCTGCGTTGAGCCCCACTCTGCTTTGAACAAAGTATATATATTCATAGGACCAATGGTCGTAACTTGTTTTCTTCCAGTCTTCAATATTTTACACCAGTCTCTTCTTCTCAACCCAAAATGATCAGTTCTCCTAGGAAATAGTATGGAAAATGAGAATTGTACCCCTGTTGCTACAGGACCTCATTGAACTAGGTGCATACGTATTTTACCTTTAACTCCGCCGGAGTAGTAGTGTAGTAGTGAACTGGAAATTTATTTTATAAATTCACTTTATCGTATATTATATATCCACTTTAAATTTATATTACTATATATGTTTTGAGTTTGGACAAAAATAGCATGTCATTCGTAAATATGAGTTTTGGTGGCTTGCCCCGCCACTCAAAAATTAACTCTAACTCTCAACAGAGTCCTGCATTCTAGTTAATATTTATCGTTTTTTGGCCCCAATTCTATATGTTAATCTCAAGCATCAATAACGAGAAAGTGTGTTGTTTCTATAAAAAAAATACATGGTATAATATATGCGGCAGATTGTGTAAAGAACAATTTCTATATCTCATTCATATCTGAGGATCTACAATTCCAAATGTAGAAAGTACAAAATACTAAATATACTAATTAAAATATGACTAAAACTATGAAAAAATATAGGAGTCCCATTATGCTATATCTCTGATTCCTCAGATCATGTAGAATTTATGTAAGTCTCAAAATCTTTTCTGAGAAATCACATAAAAATTCACTCCTGATTTCGAAATTAACAATATTTTCCAATTTTATGAATATTCAGGCTTGACGCGGCATCTAACGGACAGAATGAATTGAACTATCTTAATAGAAAATTTTATGTTTTATGAAAAAAATTTCAGCGAATTTGTCATAGCTAACGTAATACATCTGTCCAGCAATAACTATTTCAATCGGGTTCATTGTTGAAAAAAGAAACATTCTCGATTGAATATTGAATAGAAAGATTTTTCTATGAATATCTAACAGAAAATAACAATTTCCCCGGCTAAAACCACGCTGGTCATTGAACTACATCTGATAGATATTTTGTCATATTCTCCAGAAGTGTTGTTGTTTTCAGATATCCCAAGGAAATATTTTTCATTAATAGCTTTCGGTTGACGTTTCGGATACAGTCTACAATCTTAAAGTAAGTGAGTTGCCATATACTCTGAAACCTTCCATTCCGAAGTATTTGAGAAAATTCGCCTAATTATTACTTGGTTGTAGCACGAACTCATTTTGATCTGTGGTAGATTTTTGGGTAAATATTAGTTATCACCATGCACTGAATATGGAAAACATTACTTTTTTGCTCCTGAAACGAATCGGAAGAAAAAGTTACCATGTTTCAGAGTTAATCGTTTTTCGAAATAATTTGCACGTTTTCATACAAACTCTCAAATGCTCTTCTTTTACCAGCATAAACAATACCTAAATCTATTTCGGCAATCTTCACAATATCGCGTTTTATCGAAAAATCCTCCTTCTTACACAGTTGCAAATGAACAATTCTAATTTCTTTGACAGATGACATTTATTTACTTTTTAATTTTTCATGTTGGTAATAAATGAATCGAACTGTGTATGAAGGAGGATCTTTTCGATAAAACGACGATATTTTGTGCAAAGTTGCCGAAAATAAGTGATTTAAGGTATGTTTATGCTGGTAAAAAGAAGGAGGCATTTGATGAGTTTTGTGCGAGAAAACGGTGGTTGAAATTTATTTCGGAAAAAGCGATGTAACTCTGAAACGGTATGAGACCGCCGCATTTTTCTTCCGGATTCGTGTTCAGGAGGCAAAAACACGTAAGAAAAGTGTTTTCCCCATATTCGGAGTGCATGGGTGATGTAACTTAATATTTACCGATTTTTGTAGCTATCTACAGAGATATTTGGGAGATATGACAATACTGCAACAAATTAATTTTAATTGTCTCGTTGACTAGAATATACCAAGCTTCAATCGAGAAATATGCAACAAAAAGTTACCGCCCAAGGTAAGAAGTTTTTGTGAGTTAACAATCGAGAATTAGTGTGGTTCACTGTGGTTTGAGTTCCGATAAGTCAACGATCTGAAAGTAAAAGGTGAGTTATTTCTTTTCAATATTCCTCGCAAAACTCAGCATGCAATAGCGATCCCTTCGTGAACCAAATCCATCAATATTCCATAAAAGCACTAATTATAAATTAGAGATCATTTGAACATAAACATTCCCAAATATACAGTAATATTAATTTGTCCTGGCGAAGAGGTTATATGCGTAGGGCAGTGTCAGTGGCGGGTTGTATCTTAGTTTGCATTGTACTTTAGTGTTGAAATGACATGCACGCACATGGCTATAAAGGAGCACCAATAGAATGAACAGGAGCGGTTGACAGGTTGCGCCGACTTTCGACAGAATAAAAGGCGATTGCAGTATTTCTGTATTCTGTACGTGTATATGCAGGCACCTTGCCAACAGAAATCTGTTATATATTTTTTCCCCGAATTTTCAAGACCCTCTGTTTCATTTTTCCAAACTTCTAAAATGCGGATGATTCACCTGAAAGACATGTTTTTCTTAATCAGTGCAAATATTTGTTTCACACATTTTCCCCACAAAAATTATATGAAAAAACCTCAAGAACAAAATGCGGTGTTTACTTAAAAATTCAATTTCGATAGTTTTTTTATATAGTATACAATAGTTCATGACTTGTGTTGATGGACAAAAAATCAGTAAAAACGGCACCTGAATATGTTTGGCATTGCCGTTATGTATACTTGGAAAACCTCACCAGAAAATCGTATATGGACCATGTACGCAAATATCCGTAAACATTACGATTCGTCCCTGAACTTATTTTGCATACTTGTTTCATAATCAACTGTCAATTTTGAAGTTAGGAAAATGAAACAGAGGGGTCTGAAAAATTCGAAGATGAAAATCTACATAACAAATTTCTATTGTCTGTGCAAGTACCTGCGACCGACGGGTGGCGGACAGACACAAGCAGTCATAGAATACTTTTTTTGCTCTATGATTTTCAGAAAACAATATTTTTTCCACGAAAATACTCAAATACTTTTGAAATATCAGGGTATGTTGTCATAAGTAAATGAAGGTTCTCAAAAGATATTGTACCTATCCTGAAATATCTTTGAGGATTCAATTATAAGTTTTCTGATGAAACAATTTTGAGCCCGTTAAAAGTATCTGTTCACTACACCTGACCGTTCCATGACTGTAGTCGTTTCGACACAAGCTAATAATTATAGTTCAGGTTATTCTTGATGGAACAACGCTTACTACTCCGTACCACTACAGACGTGCACCTTACCGGGCGAATACAAGAATTTGTGTTGGTCAGGTTATGGTCAGGGCACGGTCTGGTCTAGTGAGCAGAGAGCCATGAGTGTTGCCATGTGGACTTTTCTGCTGAACTAGCATATCGCGCACACTTTCTAGTTTCCGAAGTAACCATTTCGGGGAGCGTATAAAAAATAATATGAACAATAGTTTATGTAGCAAGTACGCAAAATGAGGCTTCAGCAGACGAATCGGGATGTTTACGGGCGATCCCCCAAATAAGCAGAACGATAAGTCCAAACAAAGAGTTTCTATCGACACTAGTCATAAAATATTGGTAATTATAGAGATAGTTTTTTCTTGAAGATCCTTCATCCCTTTTTTCAGGAAAAATAAGTTATGTCAGATTTTTTTAAAAGAAGATATGTCCAATTTTTTGGAATATTATAAGAGATAAAATTTCTGTACCAATGAAAAAAGATCAATCAACTTTTATTCAAGGAAATCGCCGTAAGTTATGAAGTTATATAAATGGATAGAGGATCTGGAAAATTTGGGGATATAAAACATTTACCAACTTTCTATTGGTTTGGGCGCAAATACCTACAATGGGAGGACAGACACACGCGCACATAAACATTTTTATGTTTTATAATTTTTGGACGATAACAATACTCCTCTGAAATCGCTTATAAGTCAAAATAGTAGTAATAAATGATATACATTTTCAATTGCCATGCATACTGAAGCGTATAAGGCGGCTGTGCAAAATTGTAGAAACCCATAATAATTTATCAACAACGCGTTTTTCAAACACGAGTAATAAATAAATATTAGCATTTGTGGTTTCTGGAATAACTGTTCTAAGGAGGTATTTTGAAGAAATCTCATGCTGTCACTGAAAAATGTCGATTGATCTATAGTTTCAAGCGTATCATGAAACATCTGTGAAAATATTACTATGAGTTTTCTAAATTCACAAATTCGAGTGTTGCCAAGAGACTTTGAGTAATCGTCCACTGAAGCGGGATTTACTGGCTATTTTGAGAATTCTGGGAAGCGTTCACTGAAACAGTTCAAAGGTGGTTATTTCAAAAATCGTATACTGTGTAATTACTATTAATTTTTATTACAAGCTTTCATTTAGTTTCACCTGTCCCGTTGTCTGTCTGTCTGTGTGTTGGTCTATCTGTAATCAAAGTTAAATTTGACCCACTTATAATCGTCCGATTGATTTGAAATTTGGCAGGTGTACATAGTTCCGGTGACAATACATTATGAAATTATTGTCAGGAAAAAAACAAAATGGCTGTCCCAAGATGGAGCACGAGTGTTGTGATTATGGTCCGATTCTATTCAAAATTAGTATGTGGGTTTTTTTTTGCCATCTGTCCCGGTATCTGTCTGTTTGTAATCAAATCTGGCAAGTTAAATTTGGCAGGTGTACATAATTCCGGCAACAATGCATTATGAAATTTTTTCAGGAAAAACAAAATGACAGCTTTAATATGGCGGACAATTTTTGTGGTCGAATTCTATTCAAAATTGGTATCTAGGGGTTTTCAAAATTCAAAAATAAATCAGACAGAAATTTCTGAACTAGTTATTTAACATCATTAATACTAAAAAATCAAAATAAATATTTTTTTTTAAACAAGCTTTTATAAGTTGTTAACTAAAACAGAACTAAAGAGTTATAAATAAAAAAAAGCTTGCAGAATAACCTAGATCAAACAATAAAATAAATTATCTTTTCTTTTTTAGTGCATTTGTATAAAAGCTTGTCTTTGATTTTTTTAAATAATTTTTATCAGATACATAATCAGATATTCATTATTTTCGTTCCTTGAACATCAACAGTTCAATGAAAACTGAGTTGAAAACATCAACACACTTAGCTTATGAAGAGACCAAGATATTGCAGTGGAATATCGATTGTGTTAATACTTCTGAGATTCCACAGGAAGTAGTTTCATCTTATTCACAAATTCGTTTTCTTACCAACCCCTAAAAATTTCGCGGAAAACGAGTTATGGTAACGAGGGCCTCCCCTATTATATATAGTGAGATCCAAAAATATTCTTAGGACATCAAAATAATTTATCTTGATCGTGTTTTTCGATAACTGAATGAACTATCACCGGAAAGGACCATAACTTTGAAATTTCAAATTGAAACTCAGGACATTTTTACATTTTTGTTCATGTCGATTTTTCAAATACACCATGGCTTTTTTTTCGAACCGAATATTTTCTGGGGAATTAGGTTTTACCCCTGTGAAAAGGCGAATAAGTGAATTTAGCGGGATTTGTGTTACTGAATTTGAAAATATACAAGGAAAATTTCATATCAATTAGTACCGTATCGTTTTATAAACATATATATATATATATATATATATATATATATATATATATATATATATATATATCTGGACTCTTTTCCTTCCGGGAATGTATAGATGAGGTCAAAATATCACCAGTACTTCATATAACATTTGTTCCTGAAAGCCTTCGTTACCAAGATACGGGTCCTCAAAGTTACAAAATGAAAAAGGTTTTTCTTTGATAACTTTCAAAGTGAATATTCAAAATCATTTTGATTTTGGTGATTGACTGAACAAATGAATTCCTTCGATGAGCTTTCATGCAGGAGTCAGTTGTTTTGCTACAAAGTCAGGAACGGACTACCCCCGATGGTCCACACCCCAAAACTTTGAAATGACAGATAATTTTTCAATAGTTTTCAACAAAATAAGGTAACGTAGACAATTTTCTGGATAGAAGTACTCGTGTGGAAAGTCGATCGAAGCAACGATTCTTAATGAAAATGCAGTTCTACTCGACGACATCAAACCCGATCGTCCACCATTATTTGAAATGAAAAATTTTCAAAGTAGAAATACCAATGCTAACGTTAATTCAACAACATTCATAACAGGGATAATAAAAAATATGCTTAAATAAAGTCGTGAACAAAAAGTACAGTACCTAGTTGAAAGTTCCATTCACAATGTAGATATTTTTCCAAATGAAATATCAAGTTATGTAGATTCGTGGTGTTTTTGAACTAACAAGCTACTCCACTATGAAATATCGAATCCAGTCCATATTTTGTATGTACGCGTGGAATAAGCACGTTTCGTGTTGTGTTATCTGAATCTCATGAAACTCAACATTTGGATGTTGCAAATTCGTATTCACAGCTTAAATGTTGAGGAGTTTCACTGAAAAGTATAATTTCATGGGAGGAAATCTTCAACCCGAAGATAAATTTAGCTGAAAAAACGCACATCAGAAGACATAACTAATAAAAAGCAAACGAATAAACTACGAAAACGGCTGCACATGAATAGGTAAAAAATATCCGGTGAATAAATTTATGTTCCATTTCTTCCACAGATGTTGACAAAAACACCTTGTAGAAAGAAGCCATACGAAACGACCCTGGCATGCTATTTCAAGTGCAGAGAGGGTGTTTGCGCCGACTAAGAAAATGTATTGAGAGAGACGGGGGTCATACCGAGCAATTTTTGTAGCGAATTTTGCATTTCTGTTTGCTCTTGAGGCTTGCGATTGATTATTTACACCATGAGTTTTGTAAGGTAAACGTGTTTGCATAATATAAATTCGTTATGAACATTGTACCTATCATTTCTATTTTCATTAGAAATTATTCTTTTTGAATAATGGTAGACATCTCAGGTTGGATGTCGTCGAAAAAAATGCATTTTTATCAAAAATCTTTGCTCCGATCGATTTTCCACACGAGTACTTTTTTTCAGGAAATTATCCAGGTAACCTTGTTTTGTAAAAACATATCGACAAATCCCAGTCATTTCAAAGTTTTGGGGTGTGGACCATCGGGGGTAGTCCGTTCCTGACTTTGTAGCAAAACAACTCACTCCTGCATGAAAGCTCATCCGAGGAATTCATTTGTTCAGTCAATCACCAAAATTTAGATGATTTTGAATATTCACTTTGAAAGTTATCAAAGAAAAACACTTTTCATTTTGTAACTTTGGGGGCCCGTAACTTGGTAACGAAGGCTTTTAAGAACAAAAGTTATATGGAGTACTGGTGATATTTTGACCCCATCTATACATTCCCTAGAGGAAAAGAGGAAGTCCAGGGACACCCTGTATATGGTAATGAAGTGAAAAAAGGTTGAGTAGGGGTAGTGATAGTTTCGTTGTTGTTTGAGACAATGTTCGAGTTATTACTGTTTGAGGCTATTACTTCTGAGTGAGACCAAGTATCATATAGAATGTTGTCAAGTAAAGTTTTTGGATATGAATTTTCTAAGAAAAGGTTACAAAGAATATTCAAATTCTGTTTATGGAATTTAGGATCTGAGATTTTCAGTACTTTTAATTTCATTTGTTTTACCAAGTTAACTTTCATAGACTGTTTGTGATATGAATGGTAATTCAGGTATCTACCTGAGCTGCATGGTTTCCTATACCCATCTACTAGTAGCTTGTTTCCTGTTATCCGTATAACCTTGGTATCAAAAGTTACGCAATTTTCGCTGTTCTCAGTTTCAATTGTGAACTGGATCGTAGCTATTGAAGGTATCGAAAATTTCATCCACAACATCATTCGGTAATGCTAATATAATATCATCAGCATATTTTTTTATGAAATTTAGATTGAAAGTTAAAACTAGAATAACATTGTCTAACAAATCATCCATGATGTAAGCTGCTTAAATGGGTGAAATAGAGGCCTCCATTGGGGTACCGATATTCCTAGCTTTGTACCTAACTTGTCAGCAAATACTACCCACACGCATATATACAGTGTGTCTCACTTCTCATGGAAACACCCCCGTATCTTCCGTTATTATTGGAGTAGAATTCTGTTATTTCCACGATCGGTAGATAAACTGGGGGTGAGTCTAAATTATCCCATTAGGTTGACCCGAGTGACATACACTGCGCGACAGAAGCGATGGATATACCGATTTCTGCGAAAAATAATATAAGGGGCCAAGATTGGCCCAAAATTCTTACGGATTCGTGATCAGGCCAGCAACTCCAGTACCAATCAATATTTTCGCTGAAAAATTTTCAGTTCTGAAAAATCCGAATTTGTCTCACTTCCAATGGAAACGCCCCCGTAACTTCCCTAATTATTATAGTAGAATTCTGTGATCTCCACGATCGTTAGGTATACCAAGGATGAGTCTAAATCCATTCTGAGGTTAACCTGAGTGATACACTGCATTCCAGGGGCGCTCGATATAACGATTTTTGCAGAGTTTTTAATTGTAGAAGATGATATCGAGTGATTATTATCACTGATAATGCAGTATTATTGAGAAATATTCGTACATTGGGTTTCTCTAGCCGTTGTTCCTTTATTGAATATTATTGAACAGATTTTTTTTTGAGATATGGTTCAATAACAGAGCTCGACTTGTTTTTTATTTTGAATCCTTCAATGTTTTCGGAAATGAAGTTCAATACTTCCTTAAGAAAATCTATATTTTTGTACTTATCTCTTTGACTCCAAATATTATTGAGACTATCCTATCCTATCGTGGAAATTTTAGAGCTATTCTCCACTAATTACCATAGATACGGAGGTGCTTCCATGAGAAGTGACAAATTGGAATTTTTCTGAACTGAAATATCCTTCAGCAAAGCTGCCAATCGGTTATAAGTTTTATTTCCCAATCACGAATCGGTAAAATCCCGCTTATATCGCCTCCAAATATTATTTTTCGCAAAAATCAGCATTTCAATCGTCCCGGTCGCGCATTGTATATCACTCAGGTCAACCCCAGATAATATTCAGCATCATCTCCGGTATACCTAATGATAGTGGGAATTTCAGAATCTACTCCAATATTTACGGAAGATACGGGGTCGTTTCCGTGGGAAGTGAGACAAATTCGAATTTTTCAGAACTGAAAATATTTCAGCGAAAATATGGATTGGTACCAAAGTTGATGTCCAGATCACGAATCCGTAATAATTTTGAGCATATCTTGCCCCCATATATTATATTTTGCAGAAATCATTATATCCATCGCCCCTGGCGCGAAGTGCTTGTTACTCAGATCAACCTCAGGAGAGATTCAGACTTATCCTCGGTATATCTAACGATCGAGGCAATTACAGAATTCTAATGCAATAATTACGGAAGGTACGGAAGCGCTTCCATGGGAAGTGAGACAAATTCGGATTTTTCAGAACTGAAATTTTTTTTGCGAAAATATGGATTGGTATCTACTAAAGTCACGAATCAAGCCTATCTTGACCCCTAATATAATTTTTCGCAAAAATCGGTATATCCATCGCTTCTGGCGCGCAGTGTATGTAACTCAGGTCAAACTTATGGAAGAATTTAGACTCACTCCCAGTATATCTAACAATCGTGAAAATAACAGAATTCTACTCTTATAATTACGGAAGATACGGGGGTGTTTCCATGAGAGGTGAGACACACAGTATATATATATATATATATATATATATATATATATATATATATATATATATATATATATATATATATATATATATATATATATATATATAACAAAAAATATGGAATTCCAGTTTTGCTCAGTTATGATTTTTTTTATATGATCGTGAAAACGAGCAGATTTTTTTTCTCTTGTAAAAATTATGCAAAACCATTATTGTACAATATTTTTTCTATAAGTATCAAACAGGGTACATTCACGGACGCTACTGAAATTGATTACGTAAAAGAACATCATTATCTACAACAAACAAACGTCTGAATGTAGTTCAGAGTCAGCAAGTAATCAATTGGCAAACAAAACTACACAGTAAAAAATTATTCACACCAACTCACACTAGCTAACACCATCCGGTGTCCCACCAGGTCCTGATTGTTTTAGTGAAAATTAGCACCGGCATTTTTTTCACCATGGCAGGGTGTCATGTGTTCTCCTGTACAGTGTAGTGAATTAATCTTACTCAGTAGGAAGTCACACTAGAGTAGTGCTAATTTGAGGAGAATGAACACTTCGGTGGTGTTTATTATGCATTTCCTTGAGTGTTATTCGACACCAAAATGGTGTTATACACAATCATATGGTGTTTTTTTAAACCTAATTATATTTCATGTAAACTCTCCCTGGTGCGTTCTCACACCAAGCAAGTGTATGCAAATGTTTTTCTGGTGAGAAGGAGCACCTATTGCGAGTTCATTTTTCATTTTTTTTTTTTTTTTGCTGAATAACATTTCAAGGAAACCATCCCTGGTGAGTTTTTACACTAAGCAAGTATATGCGAATGTTTTTCTGGTAAGAGTAAACACCTATCAAGTGTTAATTATGCATTTCAGTATATTTTTTTACACCAGAATGGTGTACTTCATAATAATTTCGTGTTTTTCTTAATGCTTTTATATTTCAATTGAACTCTTCCTGGTGCGTTTTTACAACAAGTGAGTATATGCGAATTTTTTTATCATTTGGTGTTTTTCTCAATGCTGAAACATATTTCAAGGAAACCCTCCCTTGCCAGTTTTTACTTTAAGCAGGTTCATGCGGAATTTTTTTCGATGGGAAAGGAGGTAATTAATTTTTATCCGTTTCGACAAAAACTATAAATAACATTGAAAGAAATTGAGTTTTCTTTGAAAAGAATAAAAATTCATTGCACCCTCTTCTCTATCAAAAACAAATCGAATGGACCTGCTCAGAGTAAAAACTACTAAGGAAGGGTTTCCTTGAAATATAATTCAGCATCAAGAAAAACACCAAATGACACAGTTCATCTGGAAATGGGGGAGGTTGAATTGAAATGTAACAAAAGATGAATGCATAATTCTCATTTATTAAATAATGAAAGAAACATTACAATTTAAATCCATGAGATCTGAATATTCTGCCTGAATATCTATATACTATTATCAAGTCAACATCAACATACTCTGTATGGCTCATGAATCACTATACACCCATTTTCAGTAGAGCATAAAACGACTGAATGTTCAAGCTAAAGCCACAGTCGCTTAACGGGTGAGAGCTGCTTGTTGTCCTCGTGTAAATTGACAAAATGTTTTCCATGACAGCCAAATATCTTTCTTCAAAGTTGGAGGAGCATGAAGGGGGAACATAAGGGAAAATTCTTGTTCAACCTTGAAATGAATACATGCTAAGAGTTATTATGTACTTGTACCAATGACATGAGAATTTAATTTTATAATTTATCACGATGTACAAGGTGTTTGAAAATGACACTTTTGAAATTGTATTGCAGATGGAGCATTGAAATGTTTTGTCAATGTGGGGGCCTTGAAATAATGTATATACTTACTAAACCACATGTGTCACGTAATCTAGGAAACATTTCCATAATGGACGTTTTGTTTGTGAGATTTTTTCGGAACGAATGAGTTTCAAGAAACAGCCTTTTTATTTCTCTTTCTCGGTGGATGGGGTTGTCATCAAATCTTTAAATTTTTCGTCCATATCGTCAGGTATTATTGTTGTGTCGTTTCGGCCAGGACTATGGTTTGCTTTTATTTGATGCACAGATTTTGAAGATGTTCCTTCAACTTTATGGATCCTATTGAGAGTTCTCAATCGGTTGGCTAGGTAACCACCGTTAGTTAAGGGATTGAAAAAGATTTCCTAAAAATTCAGAGGCATTATACTGTTTATCATACCAAATTTGAACTTACATATCCACCACAGGAGCTCTCAAAATTTCGATAAGTGGGAAATGCTTCAACTAATTTTTTAGCATATTTCATTTTTGCACTCTTTGGTACAGCGGTTCCAAACTTTTCAAAGAGAATATTAGCAACAATATTGACTGATTGAATGCGACACCTGTCAGTCAGCATCTTATTTTTGTTATATTGGTCTATAATATACTGCCCACCACCACGTACAATACATTTCTGTATATCCTGATAACAAAGAGAAGTTTCAATTAAAAATTCGATAATATAAAGAATGTCTATTTTCAAATGAACCATGATATATATCTCCCCAATTGAAATACTTGGATATCGAAAAGTCTGTGGTCGCTCATAGACCATATTATTTTCTATGTCCCACTCAATATCACTTACATCAGATTCTGGCGAGGCCTCCTCTCGGATCACGGAATGGTTACTCAATGTGGACAACAAAGAAGGTGTCATTGACCTGCCGATGTCTTCAAAAATGATTTCCGCGTCCTTAATACCATTTTCAATATTAAAATCTGCAACAGGTAAAATAGCTGAAAAACTGTTACAAACTTGCTTTATGAATTGAATTTATATGAACATGAATTGAATTCATATGAACATGAATGAAAATTCTATGAAAGTCCCGATTTGAGAGCAACGACTTTACCTGACAATCTGTCGAGAGGTGGTGCAAACGACTCAGTTGAATTGTAGCCAAAAATACACGTAAATACGGTTCCTCTCTACTCTTACAGAAGAACTCCAAGACGTTTTCGTCAACTTCTGACGGGAAAATAGACACTGAAAATATGGTGTAAAATAACACGTTAGTGGTGGTGAATTACACCTGTTGGTGTCGAATCACACCGAAAGATATTTCCAGTGATTGAAATGTAAAATAATAGCATGAAGGATCCAATGTATCTTGATTTTACATGAAATGAACTCATTTGCGTAAAACCAATTAACATTAAGTTTCCGATCTGTTTTGATTATGAAACATTTCAAAATCAAAAGAATAACAAAATCCAAAGTCCAGCAATGTTGATGTATAGTAGGTACGCATGATAATGGTACGTACTTCCAACCTCAAAAACATTTCAAACAAAAATATTTCCGCTTACCTTCAGTAATTATTTCGATAGCTGATTCTCCACACACTATCCATCTATCCGATGCCCTGAAGTTTATTTTCAGACACTTCATTTTCGGATTCATGGGAATATGGAATAAACAACAAGCTATACTTCCTCTTGTAAAATGAAACAAATGCAATGAGAATGAGATTTGACACCGCTTTCTCGGTAGACGCGCGGGAATTGCGGGAAACGCTGAAGCTGAACAACTGTTGACGGAGGGGATTGGAATGACCATATGTCTTGGTACAGGGTTGCCCGATGTTAGCATTTGTTACGAATTATAAGTGAAAATAATGTGACAGATTTTTGAAAACATGTCTGGTAATAGATACGTGAGACCGAAGACTCTAGTGTCTATTGCCGAATGCAACCGGTGTGAGGAAAAATTTAGAGAATTATTTTTTTTTATTATAGAATTTTCGTATGTTACAAATAGGTATAATCAAAAACAACAATTTTTGTGATTGTATCGGCTGAAGATGTACTGAACTATTTCTGGTTCATTTCAATAGTTTTCATTGATGAGATGAGTGACAGATGTCAAATACATACGTTGTCACTTGATAAAAATAAAAAAATACCCACCTCAATATATTCTCTTGGCAATAATGAGTCGATTATTTTCAATATAAAAATGCGTAAATGATACATGAGGGTACATGTTTTCCCATTGGTTTTTAGAAATGTCAAAAAATAATCATATATAATTTTTGTAGAACGAAACTCTCTATATAAAGTAGTATTAAAAATTATCGCACCAATCACATTTTTCAATTGATTTCAATTGTTTATTAGACAATATTGACTTTTTTTGAGAAATCATATAGGTGGCTCATGTCAAGTAGGTATTCTTGTCAGTTTTGAATTGTTGCAATTACACTTTATGTCATTTGGCTGAAAGAAAACAATATCTTTACTTTGATCATGTTTGGTGCGTTTAAAATTGCCTTTAAAGTGATTATTTTTTCAAGAGCTCGAGGAGGTATAACGAGATGGTAGGATTTATCATATTTTTTTTCGTTTGTTTGTGAGGTTAAAAGATTTTTTCATTTTTATTTTTTTTTTACCTCATCGTTATATTTTATTGAAATCTTCCAACTTAAAAAAATATAAAAGTCTTCCTCAAAAATCTATATCACTATTTGTAATGATGAGATAATTTTGAATAACTTTCGATGAAAACTGTGGAATAATGGGTTTTCCATTAAAAAAAACGTTTTCGTTGTGGAGGCCGATTATGAAGTTTTCAAGAAAACGTGCTTTCCAAGATGGTGGCTGATTCACCCAAACCTGATTACTGATTATACACCCCTAATCAATTTCAAGGACGAAGCAAATAAGATGGCAGCTGAACATTTGTTTCACTCAAAACTTCGCTATCCAAAGTATCCCAAATATTCTAGTGAATGTATTGAATGAAAAAAATGCAGGTGGCGCAATTCAACGATGAAAATTGATTCAGATAACAAAAATTTCAAATATAATTGCTGGTCCCATTTAGTTATATGAGAATTGGCAACTGTGTTGAATGTTTTATATCAAGAGAGATAATCGACTATGCAGTGAACATGAAGTAAGAGATACGGAATTACGAATATAATGCCTAGGAGGGGGTATGAAACAACCCAATCCAATATATGGTACCCATATATATGTATATATTTCATCAACAATAACTATAGCTGAGTACGCTGAGTGAAAACTTCGTCATTATTTTGCAAAAAGTATAGGTAGTGTTGTATATTTTTCCACGAAGTTCGAAAAATTCACACTATTTACGCTGATTTCTGATTTATTCTGGTGTAATAGCGTTAGGTATAGATTTTAAATTTCCAAATAATTGCTATGAAAAATGAACATTGTCTACAATTTTTCATTCTGTCTATTATTCTCATGAAATCATCTGGTAAGCTTATTGTTACCTATGATTCAAATATGTACTTACTCTGGTATCTATATATTCATCCCGAATCCTTATAACAAAATTCATAAAACATAGTAGCCTTACACTATGTTTCTATCCATTAATCATTGGGTGCTGCATTGAGTCAGGAGGTGATTTCAACACCAGCGGCATTCAAAATCAATCAGGGAGAATGCAAGATTTCTTGAGTAAATATTAGCACCAAATTTCATGATTCATTCACAGTTTCGATTCAATCGTGATTTGATACGGTGTAACTGGGTGGTAATTTCATACATTGCGTGTAGTTTCTGATTGAAGATGAATAAAAGCACTGTTGGGTGTACTACTTTTCAACCACTTGGTGTTTCTTTTGAATCTATTTTTCAGAATCACTCTAAATCACCTCACTCGTGTTATTTCTCACTGATGAGGTCAGAATTGACACCACTGAACACCTTGTTATGAAATTTTTAATAAAACGGACAATACATTGCTATTCAGGTGTTGATTTAAATCGGAGTTGGCTCTGAAATCCACTCGATTGAAAGTACACCCTAAAATTTTTTACTGTGTATATTCATAAAATCCTTGACGGTCTATATGTCGGGAAAAGAGCAAGTTTGGACATTGAATGGGCCAAAGAACTGCCTCCTTAATATGGTCATTACTTTGAGGAAGTCTTTTGAAAAAATATGGATCTGTCATAAAATATTTTAGGAAAATAATTTCAAAAAAAGATTGAACATTCCTTCATTCCATTCAAAATACACACTTGTGACATGCAATAGCTATTTGTGTATTCAGAACCTAAAGTGATGGATTGCCGCTCGACAAAGAGAGTAAGTGATCTTTCGAGAGGGGAAATTGCACTTTGTGATCGAATTACACACAATATTTTTTAGACAAACGCAGATCCTCTAACATATAAAAAACAGTGCTAGGTTAAGATTCGAACTCTAGTCGCCGGCATGACAGGCAGAGTTTCTTTATAACATCGAGTTACACACATTATTCGGAATAATATTGAATGAATAGTAAAAACTGCTTTACAAACTACTCTGAAGAGTATAAAGTATACATGAAATGTATCTTTTTGAGGAAATAATCTTCATCTGGGGCTTCTTGTGAAAATGTTTGTATATTTTCAGTTGCAATATCACAAGAGAGTGAGAATGAAGTAAAAATAATTCGACAGATGGCAACAAGTTTGAGAAAGAAATCTGCAGAATTATTTTCTACTTTATCGAACTCTCTATAAATTATTTTTTGATGTCACGATCATAAACACATTTCCTCGCACAATGAGAGAATGTACATAACCGGTTTTGATTCATTCCTTACTTTTCATGCGAATTGATGACAGACGTCAAATTAGAAATACGTTGTCAGAATGAAAACAAAGTACCTCAAATTACTTCCGCGGCAATTTTCTAGGTGGAATATTCCCAAAGAGAGAAACGTTATCTGAGTAGGAGAGTCTATTCCCCATAAGACAATGGTGACACTAATAGAAAGAGATGAAAGATCATTTGTGAGTCATAGTGACGTACTTGGTAATGTCATGGCCACCATTCTCTCTGGACAGTGGCGGACTAGCTCAGTCCGCACTTCTGAGAGTTACAGGTTACAGATTTGTTGGTTTGAGTTTTGGCTATATTTTCATTTCATGCTTTATGCCCTATTCAATTTCTGACTGATGTCTGGTGACTGTGAGAGCCTTCTGCATTTCTGGGCATAGTTTTTTTCGGATTATTCTGTCGAAGTAGAAGAGAACAATATTTGAAAATAGACAATTAAACATTTTACTATCAGTACTTTGCTAACGTACCTACAAGAGTGATCAAAATCCTAGTAAGTAAAAAGATTTTGGTACGAATTTATGTTTTCATTAAGAAACTGAAACAACAAAATCTCAAAATTCGCAACAGAGATTCAAAATTACTTATATTTTCCTTAGACCGAAGTGCCCACTTGGTGTTCAGTTTCATCCTGTGGAAACAGAAGTGACAAAACTTCCGATGTGTCCTACCATAGGTTTCCCATATGTGAAAAAGGGAAAAACCGTGGATTATTTTTTGTGGAAAAGGCCCTCAATGGGTTCCTTCATCAACATCAAGGATTTGCTCATATTTCAAGAAAGTTGATTTTGAAAGAAATCTGCGAAGTGAACTAATTGGTACGATTTTTTCCCCAATGTTTATGCATTCCTCATGTATTGTAGTCATAGGATAGTGGTTGTGTTCTATTTGAAATAAAAAAGTTGATATTTAACAGAAACTCGTTGAGGGATACCTAACACGTATTGTAAAAATAATCAACAAAATGAGTAGCATTACAGAAAACTAGTAACTTTTTATGTCTAATTTCATTACACAGTTGCAGTCATAGACAAATAACCTGAGAACCTAAAGTGTTTTTGGAATTCACAGTGAAAATCAAGGAAATTAATGCATGTGTCTTCAAATATTGAATGAATTTTATTTCCAGGTGGTTTCCCTAAAAAAATCTAAAAAGAGGCGTTTTACCAAGTATTACGAATGATCATGGAGGAGAACCAACAGATTTAGAATGTAATGAAGACAAAGAGTATCAAAATATTATCAAAGGCATTCTTGAAGATATCAACACAGGAGAGAAGGAAAGGAAAGCTCTGGTCACAAACATCCTAGAACAAAATCCTAGTACTTCTAATGGAATTGTAAATACTGCCACTGTACCGCAGCCTTCAGAAGGAGTGAGAGGTAGATTACAAAAACCTATATTCCATCTTACTCAATGAAAATCAGCATTTACGATTGCAAACTTCCAAATTAACAGATAAAAATTGACAAGCTACAACAGAAATTAAAGGCTTTGGAAAAATCTTTATGTTCATGTAGAAGTAAACTATTGAAAACACAAATTGTGGGAAAATAAATCAAAAGTGATTTAGAGAATGCGTTGAGGAAAATCAAATTGATCTGTTGTTGAAAAAAAAAGAAGCGTGTGAATTGGAAGCCAGCAGAAGTAGCCACTGCTCTTACATTACGATATTATAGTAAAAAAAGCTACTTGTTCCTCAGAAGTCACCTTAGTTATCCTCTGCCTAGTTTGTCCTCTATAAGAAGATGAGCTTTGGGATTCGAATGAAGCAAGGGATATTACCAGATATATTGAGTTTTATGAGACTGGCTGGCGAAGAACTCACTGAAATGCAAAAGTGTGTAGTATTACAGTATGACAAGATGAAACTGAAGTGCGTTCTTGAGTTTGATAATGCCGAAGATGAGATTGTTGGTCCTTATAACTATATGCAGGTTATTATGGGGTGTGGCCTCTTTTCCGAATGGAAACAACCTATATTTATAGATTTTGCTAGAAAAATTACAAGAGATATACCTACTGATGGAAGTAATGAATAAATTATATATTAGTTACATCGTAGTTGCATGTGGGTGTGGAAATGTTGGTTTATGGAAAGAACTTGATGTCGGCATTGATGAATCATATTTCAGACACCCTAATCAACAATCAAATGTATATATATATATATATATATATATATATATATATATATATATATATATATATATATATTTGCTGATGCTCCGCATCTTCTAAAATTAGTGAGAAATTGGCTGATCGATACAGGGTTTGTTCTGGGAGATGGAAGCAAAATAACGAAAACACCATTGGAAAATCTTGTGAATTCAACTGACTCTGAAGTCAATATTTGTTTAAGAATAAATGAAAATCATTTGACATGTGGAAAAACAGCAAGGCGAAATGTTAGGCGAGCAGCTGAACTGCTTTCTCGCACTACTGCTACTGCATTGATTCATTATGAAGTTGGGAATAAAATTGAAGGCCATTATCTGAATTCATCGTGGCAGTTAATAAGTGGTTTGACATATTCAACAGCTACATTCCTATTAATAAAATTCCAACAAATTCTGCTTATGGTAATAACATCGAAGAACAAAATCATATATTGAATGACTTTAAAACTAAGATGTTTATAATTAGAGCAATGGGTAAAAACTGTCTTCAAACCTTCCATGTCCATTAATTCTTCGAAAATGTTATTTGATGATATGAACCAGGAATTTTCTGCCAGTTATATCCTGACCCATAGGCTAAGCCAGGATTCTCTAGAAAACCTTTTTTCCAAGTGAGAAGTGGTGGTGGATCATCCTTCTCCATTGGATGCTCTATCTAGAGTGAGGATGATAATTTTGGGTACAATTGATACTACTAGTAGTATTGGAAAATCCAGGAATTCTTGAAAGTCACACTTGTACAGAAGATCAACAACAGGATGAATATATGGTGGTTCGGATGTTCCATAGGGCAAATGTGTCAATCAATTCATCATCTACAATGAATAATTCTGAAAACGGGTCTTCCAGTAGCTCTTCTACGTCTCAGGAACAGATGAATCCTGCAACTGTCATTGATAATGGACCTGAGACTACTGGAGATGCTTTGGAATGTATTGGGGGATATATAGCGAAGAAATATAAAAAAAAAATATCCAGATTTGGGTGACCACATATACAAATATAGTACTGAACATGATTATTCCTCGCCCACTTGGGTGCAACATCTTTCTTATGGAGGTTTAATTAAACCAAATGAAAGTTAGAAGTCAACCATTGAAAAATTCAATGTGGAATTCAAAAAATTTCATCAACAAGATTTAGGACATGGACTGAGAAAGGGAAAACGGGTAACAAAAAAAATTGATAAGGAGACTCTGTCGAAAACACAATGACATACCAAAGAAGTCATTCAGACTTTCGTGAAGTATCATCAGAATAAAATACATTAATTTTGAGTCACAGTCAAGAAGAAGAAAGAGCGATGGAACTGATGATGAAAAGAGGTCAAGTTTAAAAAAACTAAAAAAATTATAAACTGATTTTGTTAGTAATATAGAAATAATCCATTACAAGTGGTTCATTGGAAGAAAACGTGAAAATATCACTGTAGATATCCTGATTTAGAAACAAAATCAGAAATAATATTAGCCCTTTTCAATCAATAAAGTTTGTTCAGAAAAATCCACTAGAAAAAATGTTTTTCCCATATTAATAATTGTAACAATCAACACAAAGATCTAAAAAATAAATTGTTTCATTTGGCGATGATTTATAATTTCACATTTGGGTTGAATCTTCATTCAATATGTTCCCAATAAATGAAGGTACTCAATGCCTGGGTTATCTTTACATTTTCTGTAATTTGACAACTTCTCAAAAAATTCATTATTGAATAAGAGTAGTTATATTTTTGTTGACTGTGGAATTTTTCAGACTAGATACCCTGCTGAAAAGAGTTGAAAGCATGTTATAGTTAGTGTTATAATTTCCTCTTTATAAATCCATTTCTATATCAATATACACTCAAGTGCCAAGAAATTGAGCCACTTTTGTTAAAATGTTCTTGTTTTTTTTTTCATTTTCTGATCAATATAGAAGAAAATGTTATTTACATAATTTGCTGTGCCATCCTGGAGATTGAATACCTTTACGCGTGCTGTCTATACAACCTGAAAGCCGTGGAAAGGAGGCACTATGATAAAAACCTCTCAGTATTTTTGTGATTTCTTCCTGTGTGTTGTAGACAAATGTGCACCTGTGTCATGGAAGAGAAGAGCTGTTGAAAGGACTAGGCACAGATATAAGGGGGTTTCTAGGCATCGATAGAATTCAATTGCATTAGTTGATACAGGTTGTAATCAAAACTTTCTATTTCTTGTCATGTAATAAGCGATTTTAATATAATAACTTGTAGTGCGATTATCAAGATCATAATGCAAAATTGATATCTATGAGGAAATGCCTTTGTGCCACCATATTACAAATTTCAATCCACCCCCATTTAGGGGTAGTTTGTACCTGTGATTTTTCTAATAACTCTGCTGACCGGGGATTTCCAGCTAAGATATTCCATTGAAAAGCTGAAATGTAGATTGCACATAACATATATTTTTGTGTCAACATAGAAAAATTAAAATCTGCCCTTCAGGTTGTTTATACCGGCGATTTTTCGAGAAACTTTGTTAACCGAGGGTTTCCGGTGAATATATTTCATTAAAACGGTAGAAAATTATAGCATAAAACATATTATTTGTGCCACCATAAAAAGATTCCAATCAGTCCCCTGATGGAGTAGTTTATACTTGAGATTTGACCGGGAGTTTTTGCTAAAGCTATTTTATTGAAACGGTAGAAAACTATTGAACATAACATATTTTTTGCGCGATCATAGTAAAAATACAAATCAGTCCGCTCATAAGGATAGTTCATGCTGACGATTTTTCGAAGGACTTTGCGCTGATCGAAAGTATCCAGTGAAGATATTTCAATGGAACGCTGAAATATGATTGCCCCAAGTATATTATTGGTGCCATAATAGAAAAAATTCGCATTAGTCACCTGATAAATGTGACTATCGTCGTCGAGATTCATCTTTGTTTGAGTTGCATTTCATTTATATATTTTTTGAATATTGATGAGATTGAGATTGTAACGGTTAATTCTGATATATATTTTATTTTCTATGCGGATTCTGCCAAAATCATTTAATTGGATATATTGGAATTCTATTTTTATTATAGTGTGAACTATCCTTACAAGGTAGCGGATGTGAATTTTCCTTATAGTGAGACGAATAATATGTTTTGTGCCATAATATTCCAGCGTTTCAATAAAATATATTCATTGGATAACTCCGGTCAGCAATTTTCTTCCACAAATCTACCAATAAAATACCTCCATGAGGAGAGTGATTGGAATATTTTTATGGTGGTAATCAAATCAAATTGATCTGTTGTTGAAAAAAAAAAAAGCGTGTGAATTGGAAGCCAGCAGAAGTAGCCACTGCTCTTACATTACGATATTATAGTAAAAAAAGCTACTTGTTCCTCAGAAGTCACCTTAGTTATCCTCTGCCTAGTTTGTCCTCTATAAGAAGATGGGCTTTGGGATTCGAATGAAGCGAGGGATATTACCAGATATATTGAGTTTCATGAGACTGGCTGGCGAAGAACTCACTGAAATGCAAAAGTGTGTAGTATTACAGTATGACGAGATGAAACTGAAGTGCGTTCTTGAGTTTGATAATGCCGAAGATGAGATTGTTGGTCCTTATAACTATATGCAGGTTATTATGGGGTGTGGCCTCTTTTCCAAATGGAAACAACCTATATTTATAGATTTTGCTAGAAAAATTACAAGAGATATACCTACTGATGGAAGTAATGAATAAATTATATATTAGTTACATCGTAGTTGCATGTGGGTGTGGAAATGTTGGTTTATGGAAAGAACTTGATGTCGGCATTGATGAATCATATTTCGGACACCCTAATCAACAATAAAATGTATATATTTATATATATATATATATATATATATATATATATATATATATATATATATATATATATATATATATATGTTTGCTGATGCTCCGCATCTTCTAAAATTAGTGAGAAATTGGCTGATCGATACAGGGTTTGTTCTGGGAGATGGAAGCAAAATAACGAAAACACCATGGGAAAATCTTGTGAAT
Source organism: Gonioctena quinquepunctata (assembly GCA_018342105.1). NCBI lineage: Eukaryota > Metazoa > Arthropoda > Insecta > Coleoptera > Chrysomelidae > Gonioctena > Gonioctena quinquepunctata. Next base: position 278,977 of record JAFIRS010001699.1, read on the forward strand.
TCAACTGACTCTGAAGTCAATATTTGTTTAAGAATAAATGAAAATCATTTGACATGTGGAAAAACAGCAAGGCGAAATGTTAGGCGAGCAGCTGAACTGCTTTCTCGCACTACTGCTACTGCATTGATTCATTATGAAGTTGGGAATAAAATTGAAGGCCATTATCTGAATTCATCGTGGCAGTTAATAAGTGGTTTGACATATTCAACAGCTACATTTCTATTGATAAAATTCCAACAAATTCTGCTTATGGTAATAACATCGAAGAACAAAATCATATATTGAATGACTTTAAAACTAAGATGTTTATAATTAGAGCAATGGGTAAAAACTGTCTTCAAACCTTCCATGTCCATTAATTCTTCGAAAATGTTATTTGATGATATGAACCAGGAATTTTCTGCCAGTTATATCCTGACCCATAGGCTAAGCCAGGATTCTCTAGAAAACCTTTTTTCCAAGTGAGAAGTGGTGGTGGATCATCCTTCTCCATTGGATGCTCTATCTAGAGTGAGGATGATAATTTTGGGTAAAAATCCAGGAATTCTTGAAAGTCACACTTGTACAGAAGATCAACAACAGGATGAATATATGGTGGTTCGGATGTTCCATAGGGCAAATGTGTCAATCAATTCATCATCTACAATGAATAATTCTGAAAACGGGTCTTCCAGTAGCTCTTCTACGTCTCAGGAACAGATGAATCCTGCAACTGTCATTGATAATGGACCTGAGACTACTGGAGATGCTTTGGAATGTATTGGGGGATATATAGCGAAGAAATATAAAAAAAAAATATCCAGATTTGGGTGACCACATATACAAATATAGTACTGAACATGATTATTCCTCGCCCACTTGGGTGCAACATCTTTCTTATGGAGGTTTAATTAAACCAAATGAAAGTTAGAAGTCAACCATTGAAAAATTCAATGTGGAATTCAAAAAATTTCATCAACAAGATTTAGGACATGGACTGAGAAAGGGAAAACGGGTAACAAAAAAAATTGATAAGGAGACTCTGTCGAAAACACAATGACATACCAAAAGAAGTCATTCAGACTTTCGTGAAGTATCATCAGAATAAAATACATTAATTTTGAGTCACAGTCAAGAAGAAGAAAGAGCGATGGAACTGATGATGAAAAGAGGTCAAGTTTAAAAAAACTAAAAAAATTATAAACTGATTTTGTTAGTAATATAGAAATAATCCATTACAAGTGGTTCATTGGAAGAAAACGTGAAAATATCACTGTAGATATCCTGATTTAGAAACAAAATCAGAAATAATATCAGCCCTTTTCAATCAATAAAGTTTGTTCAGAAAAATCCACTAGAAAAATTTTTTTTCCCATATTAATAATTGTAACAATCAACACAAAGATCTAAAAAATAAATTGTTTCATTTGGCGATGATTTATAATTTCACATTTGGGTTGAATCTTCATTCAATATGTTCCCAATAAATGAAGGTACTCAATGCCTGGGTTATCTTTACATTTTCTGTAATTTGACAACTTCTCAAAAAATTCATTATTGAATAAGAGTGGTTATATTTTTGTTGACTGTGGAATTTTTCAGACTAGATACCCTGCTGAAAAGAGTTGAAAGCATGTTATAGTTAGTGTTATAATTTCCTCTTTATAAATCCATTTCTATATCAATATACACTCAAGTGCCAAGAAATTGAGCCACTTTTGTTAAAATGTTCTTGTATTTTTTTCATTTTCTGATCAATATAGAAGAAAATGTTATTTACATAATTTGCTGTGCCATCCTGGAGATTGAATACCTTTACGCGTGCTGTCTATACAACCTGAAAGCCGTGGAAAGGAGGCACTATGATAAAAACCTCTCAGTATTTTTGTGATTTCTTCCTGTGTGTTGTAGACAAATGTGCACCTGTGTCATGAAAGAGAAGAGGTGCTAAAAGGACTAGGCACAGATATAAGGGGGTTTCTAGGCATCGATAGAATTCAATTGCATTAGTTGATACAGGGTGTAATCAAAACTTTCTATTTCTTGTCATGTAATAAGCGATTTTAATATAATAACTTGTAGTGCGATTATCAAGATCATAATGCAAAATTGATATCTATGAGGAAATGCCTTTGTGCCACCATATTACAAATTTCAATCCACCCCCATTTAGGGGTAGTTTGTACCTGTGATTTTTCTAATAACTCTGCTGACCGGGGATTTCCAGCTAAGATATTCCATTGAAAAGCTGAAATGTAGATTGCACATAACATATATTTTTGTGTCAACATAGAAAAATTAAAATCTGTCCCTTCATAAGGATTGTTTATACCGGCGATTTTTCGAGAAACTTTGTTAACCGAGGGTTTCCGGTGAATATATTTCATTAAAACGGTAGAAAATTATAGCATAAAACATATTATTTGTGCCACCATAAAAAGATTCCAATCAGTCCCCTGATGGAGTAGTTTATACTTGATTTACCGGTGTATTTTATTGAAAGGTAAAAACTATTGAAAAATTTTTTAAAAAAAATTTTTTTTGCTGATCGAAAGTATCCAGTGAAGATATTTCAATGGAACGCTGAAATATGATTGCCCCAAATATATTATTGGTGCCATAATAGAAAAAATTCGCATTAGTCACCTGATAAATGTGACTATCGTCGTCGAGATTCATCTTTGTTTGAGTTGCATTTCATTTATATATTTTTTGAATATTGATGAGATTGAGATTGTAACGGTTAATTATGATATATATTTTATTTTCTATGCGGATTCTGCCAAAATCATTTAATTGGATAATTGGAATTCTATTTTTATTATAGTGTGAACTATCCTTACAAGGTAGCGGATGTGAATTTTCCTTATAGTGAGACGAATAATATGTTTTGTGCCATAATATTCCAGCGTTTCAATAAGATATATTCATTGATAATTTCAGCAATTTTCTTCCACAAATCTACCAATAAAATACCCCATGAGGGAGTGATTGGAATATTTTTATGGTGGTACAAATAATATATTTCATGCAATAATTTTCTACCTTTAATGAAATATATATTCACCGGAAACCCTCGGTCAACAAAGTTTCTCGAAAAATCGCAGGTATAAACTACCTTTTTGACGGGACTGATTCGAATTTTTTCATGGTGACGTAAAAAATTTAATTTTGTTCAATCTACAGCGTTTCAATGGAATATCTTAGCTGGAAATCCCCGGATAGCAGTTATTAGAAAAATCACAAGTACAAACTACCACTATATGTGGGTGAATTGAATTTTTTAATATGGTGGCATGAAGGCATTCCTTTATATATGTCAGTTTTGCATTATGATTTCGATAATCGCATTACAAGTTATATCAAAATCGCTTATTACATGACAAGAAATAGAAAGTTTTGAATACACTCTGTAGCAACTAATGCAAATGCTATCGTGATCACCTAAAATTAATCTAATACCTACCTTAGGTGTAACATTCTAAAATTTCAGCAAATTCTATCAATGACTAGAAACCCCCTTATATCTGTGCCTAGTCCTTTGGTTTATTGGTTTCACCGGGTAATTCCTGTTACTATTGATATTGGGTGTAGGCCTTAGTGCACTTCTATACATTTCAATGAACATTTAATTATGTAAATAAGTACCTTGATTTGTGAAGTTGAATTCGGTATCTTGAAAAAAAAAACGTCGAAATAACGTTTGGTTCATCTCCTTTCAAAATTTATGTCGAGAATAGAATTGATTCAGCCGAACGGGTTACAAACAATGTTGAAAAATCTTTCGAAATCCTTTTATCGAAGAAAGAGTGAAAACAGAATGTTTCGATCTTTGCAGAGCCGTATTGTATCTATTACGGATTACGGAAAGTTTCTAAAGCGCTACGCTTTGACTTCGGATTCGAGTTAAAGAAAAAAATGCGTATGTAGATAGCACTCAATGAGAATTCTCAACATTTCAACACGAATTTGGAAATTTCATGTCATAATGTTCAATTCGATTAGGTATAACATATTCACGTTGACATATCTGATCTTGAATGTATATTGGACCACTCTGTATGTTACGTGGGCCACCTGTACTCATGTCCAAGTACGTCACTGTGATGCGTTAATGCTACAAGATTCTGATTGGTTAGAGCTTATTAGTGCCTCCTATTCAGTTTACTCTCTTTGGAATATTCCCACGATAATAATGTTTTGATTGGCCAAAACGTACATGAATGATTTGAATTGAAAGTTTCCATTGGTTTCTAGAAATGTCAAAAAATAATCAGTGGTAAATGTTTTGGATTTTTTTGCTTTATATCCAACATATTGTTTCTTGAGAAATGCGACAAGTTTGGAATACTTGTTGATGTCTATATATTGTTTCTGACGTCCAAGCATGTCTGTATCATCGAATACATAGACCAAAGAGTTGATGATTTCAGAGTCTTGGATTATTCTCCAAAATAAGCCAGTAATACATTTTCTGAATATTATTTATATTCACCTTCTTCGATTGGCACCAAGTTATGAACTTATTGTATTTTAATTAATATTTTTGCTTCAATTTTTTCAGAAGGAGATTCAAAGTAAAATTTTTCGCACTTTCTGCCACATCAGGAGGTGTGTTAGATAATTCACTATCACTATTTTCCATGAATACTTAATTATTTTCAATAGTACCGTACAAATAATGCGAGCGTTTTTTTTATTTTTTCGCTTTTTTGGAAAGCGTCAACTTTGCGTTGAGATTTGAACGCGCCAAAGTCTACTTTGTTATGCGGTTGTCGAAAAATACACATTTCATTCAACTTGATATCAAACTCCTATCAAAGCATCACTTCATTTGTCTGGAGTGTAGGGAGTAGCTGTCGTTGAGAAAATTCAGAACAGTTCATATCATTTGCAGTGTAATAAAATTGTTAGTGACTAGGTGAACCTTCCATGCACCTATTTCATGCGTCCCACGTTTTTCGTTTCAAATCTCACCACTATTTTCATAGCCATTAAAAATTCACAATTACAATTTTTCAGGTCAATATGTATTGGGCTAGGAGAAACTATTTTATTCTTTTAAGTCCGTTTTATAAACGTGGTATATTCTAGATAGAACACAAGTTTTCTAAATAATGGTCGTAATAAAATATGGGTGGCTACATGGTTTTTGGGTTGGGAGATTGTGATTTTTCTTTTCAACAATTAGATATTGCGGACCAATTTGGTGATTCATGCTCATTATCTATTCAACATTGTTATGATCGAGAGGTCGGACATTTTAATTTTCAAAAAAATGTTTTTGAGAGGTGGTATATGGAGTGTGGGGTCAAGGTTTTTTCCTACACGGAAACTGTTAAGCAACAGTCCTGATTTCGATTCTCCGTCGGATAAATTCAAGAACGAACCTCACAAGACTCTCGTAAATACTGGAAAGTTTAGAAAAGTTTTTTATGAATGCATTAAGAAATAGACATACGTTATCATTTTCTTGCATTGGTGTTCAACGGATAAAGTATTGGGAAGTGTTACTCGAAATTCTTAGAAAAAATTATTTTACTGACGTCATACATTTACTAAGAAAATTATATTTTCAGTTTAATTAAAAATTCTTGTACTTTGATTAAAAAAACAATTTATTCGACTTTAAAAAACCCCTGATACTGAGTCTCAATAGATTCTTATTAGGAAAATTACAAAATTCGTTGCCATTTCTAATTTTGACGACAAACACACACCAATTTTGAATAAATGAATCACAAAACTGGTTCACTATATTTTGTTGAATTATCATAAAAAATCCCAATCTTCGATGTAGAGATATATATATATATATATATATATATATATATATATATATATATATATATATATATATATATATATATAACTGTATATAAGTGTTTCCTATACAGTCCTATGTTCCAATTAAGTTTTTCGCGGCTTCCTGTGTAATCTGGCTACTTTCACTTTGAAAATGTGTCTGAAAATTTCATAGGAATATGTCACATAGATTCATTGCATCATCAAATTTTTTGCAAAATAATCATATATTTAATTAAAAAAAAATTACATTCCCTTTTCGCATTGTAAAATATTGGGAAGGACATTTTTTCAATAAAAACCTATAATTTTCATATTTTTCTCATTATTGAGCTTTAATGTTGATTCTTGGAAAATTATTCAATGTTCAATAGATACGTTTCATGAAAAATAAACACTTTATTTTATTATATTTGTTTTAGTTCCCTATTCAAACTTGAATTCCGACATATTACGAGAATTCCATATGAAATGAAATGATAATAGAAGGTATAAGTAGTAGAATAAAACTTGTATTACTTTCGTTTACACAAAACTTATTCATTGAACAAAATCATTGAAATTTGTACATACGAATAAAAAATCTCGAATCTGTGAGAGCTCAAAGTATTGGCTTTCTCGCACTCACGCGCCGTAAGCATCGTTTCACCTGCCAAGGATTTCAAGGATTACCTATTATAGATATAGAAAACTGATTCTAAAGACATATGAGAGTTCTTCAAATTTTATGAAATCAAAAAGTTTGTACTTACAATATTTCACAGTTTTTTTAGACAACATATGTCAGTGTCGATTGAACGTGGCATTGCATTTTGAAATTTCCTGAACTAAGAGTTGAATTTTTTCATGATTATTAGTTATTATTATTTAAAGTGAATCGATGAAGAGATTGAGAGCTAAGTAAGTATTCTCTACTTCCATGTATGCTTTCATTCAACAGATTAGTGGACTCATGTGTTGTAGATCTGAATTTCCAACTTTCTGATGTTTTCATGGAATTTTGGTTGAATTAAGCCAAAAGGAAATCACTTTCATTATTTCTATTTATCTGAGTTAGATTATATAGGAATATTAGGTACGCTTGGCGAGATTCGAAACCTACAATATTTAATCGTAGAGTTTGATGTTTACCCAAAAAAAGAAATGTTTGCGTTTTCCAATGAAAATATGTCCCATGATATGTTAACGATAATTAGACGTATATTATTTGTGAATTCAGTTTTTATTCTACGAGCAATTATGTTTTTGGTGATTCATCAACTATTGGTGAAACTATGTATTGTGAGCTACTGTTATTGTCAGCAAAATATATTTTTAATATGCTCATGTCAAGAGAAAACGTTTTGATAAAACATCAAAGTGTATTTTTGGTGAAAAGCCTGGCAGTGTTGTGAATGAACTTCAATACCTTGATGAATGCTCTTGATGAATTCATGAAACATACTGACTCATCTTGGGAAACTAATGAAACTCTGAGAGAGTTTGTATGTATTGAATGTGTTACATTTGCAGTTGGAATTTCAAAAACAAATTCAGTTTCAGATTATTATCGACCACGCAATTCAAAACTATTCGTCTCCTACAATCCACAATAAAAAATCAGATGATGACATTCATCAAATATTTGACATTGAATAAGAAATCTCATCACATATCATAGCATTCATAAAATGCAGTTGGAAGCTTTCCTGCCGTTTTCTAATAACTTCCATAATAATTAATTCCACAACGTACAATGTTATTCTAGATCCTTCAACACCGTTCTATTGTTCCTTAAAATGTATTGATGAATTTAACAACATCGGATCTCTTATCGTTATCAAAAAGAAAAAGTGTGCAATTAAATATGTAAATTCTTGTATATTAACATAATTGATCATAAAAATGTTATTTAAATCTTTTGAAAGGTCCTAATATGCCCTAACTCATCCAGGAAACACATAGGAGAACGGGTACATATTCCGTTTGATACTTTTATAAAAGATTGCGAATCTCCATTCTATTTTTTGTATCTTAGTATTGTTAAACTAACCAGGACTTCATCTGCGTCATTTGGCACCACATTAGACGGCTTGACTCAGATGAATATTATACCTAATGCCTTGACCAATTATTTTGTTCCAGAATGAAGTGGTTTCTCGTCACGCTAAACCTCCTGCTGGTGGAGTACTATAAAGGACATGTCGCAATGAATCCCATGAGGAGCCGATCTCACATAGTTCATGGAAATGATGGAAAACATGTTTCCAAAAGTATCAAAGGCTTTCCTCCATTCAAAGAATACGATGGACGATTTGTAGGCAGTTGTAAAGGTGGTTCCGTATGTACTCCGTTCGTGAGTTGCCCAGCACATGTGAGATCAATTGATAAAGTTTACTGCAAGACCTTAACGGGAAAAGAGGGGATCTGCTGCACAACAGGAAGAAACCTCACAAGTGAGAAAGTTATTTCAGTCATGTGCTATTAGTATATTAAAGTATAAGTGGATAAAAAGGGCTTTAAAACACGCGCGATTTTTCGAGCACGACGGCGCAGCCGGAGTGCTCGAAATAGAGCAAGTGTTTTTAAGACCAGTTATCCACGAATACTTTACGTTATTTTTTTTTATTGGTGCACTTTGACCCATATATACTGGTATTATTACTACAAAAAATAGAAATAAGAACTAATAATGCAAGAAGGTTGAATTCGTGATGTGACATCAGTATACCTTTCGTTGTCATGGAAATGAGAAAAACATTCATTTGCAATTTGTTACCACAGATCAATATTTGTTGTCACCAGAGCTCAAAAATGAATTATTCTAATATCGATTTTTTGAATAGTGAGGCAGAATCGCGGTTAATACCGCAAAAATCCAGTGATATATATATATATATATATATATATATATATATATAAAAGAATATGAAAAGTTCATCAAATGGATGGAGGAGCACATATAAATGAACGAATTGTGAGTAATATTTTATTTGACGTTACTCCTGTCAGATCAATAATCAAAAATTTGTCATTTAGACTTCACGTTTCTCGATTTGTTGATGTTGTCATGGTTACCTTTAAAAAACGCGCGTTTTTTAAAGTTCGATTTAAACACGCTTAGGCGTGCTTTAAATGGGTAAAAAGGGGCACCAATGAAAAAATATATATATATATATATATATATATATATATATATATATATATATATATATATATATATATATATATATATATATATATATATATATATATATATAATATATAAATATATATATATATATATATATATATATATATATATATATATATATATATATATATATACTGGAACCATATGGGAATCGGCCTTTATTCTAATTAAGTGAATTGACATTACCATGGAAAATATCGAAAAATGTTATTGAAAAAGTTGTTTACAATCAAAAGACATTCCCACTCAACCTGTTAGGTAGGTACACCTACCTACCAAGTCTTAATTTAAATATTTATTTTGTGGTTATTGATAATCCAGCAACTATTTTTCTAATGAAGATTGACCTCGTTTTTAAGGATCCCGACTTTATTCCATTATCCTTTCCTTACTGTTTCTTTGGACCCATCTTCAAGATTTTGTTAGATCGGTTGATTGCTTTGACAGACAATTCATGCTAATTTAGTGAATTACTACGCAAAAATTATTGTCGATAATTCCCATTAAAAATTGAAGCCAACTCACTAAGCAGTTATTGAAATTAGTAGTTGGTAGACTGAATTGGATAACTGGGAATATCTTTCAATTGCAAACAACTTTTTTCGATATTTTCCATAGTAATGTCACTTTACTCTATAGTGAATATAAAATATCCCCCGATTCCCGCTTAGCCACGCGCCACTGATAATAACGGCTATGCGCGTATTCAGTATAATTGAATGCACTAACTTTTATGAAGAATAAAATTTTCTGAGAAACTCCTTATTAAAAAATTTCCCATATGGTTCCAAGATTTTGGCGGGCACTATATATATATATATATATATATATATATATATATATATATATATATATATATATATATATATATAATATAATTAAAATTTTCGGCATTCAGACAGGAAAATGACAACTCAAAACTGAAAAATAAAAATGTGGATCGGCCAGGAATCGAACCTGGGACCTTTCGATTTCTAGTCGAACGCTCTACCGTGTGAGCTACCAGTCCATGTTAGAATCCGGCGATTCACATCTTTAAATTCAGTTCCATGTTGGTGACGAAGATGATGATGGGGGTTATTGTGATGTATGCAAACAGTATCGTATACAACCTAATTGAATTTAATTGTTTATTCCTGGTGTCAATCCTATTTTGGATCTTCGACCAACTTCAAAACTCGAAATTCTCAGGTGTGTATAACTAGAGCCAAGTAACTTCCCAGGTTCGATTCCTGGCCGATCCACATTTTTATTTTTCAGTTTTGAGTTGTCATTTTCCTGTCTGAATGCCGAAAAAATTGTTTTCATAGATAATAATTACAGACGTTAATTTCCACTATATATTATATATATATATATATATATATATATATATATATATATATATATATTATATTATGTATGAATAGTGTATTGATTTTCTGATAAATATATCGAGTAGAACGTTTTTATTCTTAGACGACGTTCTCTAGAGCCTCCATGGCTTTCTTTAACTTCCAGAGAAACGTCGTCGTAAGAAATGAAAACACAGATTCTATTACATGGTTCATTTATATTTATACAGAACCAATCACCAAGAAAATACCCCTATGATACATTTACATGGTTCGAGAAAAATTCACAAAAATATATATATATATATATATATATATACATATATATATATATATATATATATATATATATATATATATATATATATAATTTATGTGTATCGTAAACTAACTTGAATGGCGATATTTTGTTTAACCTTATCTAAGCCGAAAGAAAACACCGGCAATTGTCCGATGGATTAAACATTCATATAAGTGGAATTTTGAACTGATTGTCTGGCGTTTATAATGTTGTTTACTGAGCAACCAATCAGAAAACAGTACGCAATGTGCATGAAAAGTATATTGAATTCGCGTCGTAAATTTTATATTTAGTCAGGTTGTGAATAATTGATAAGATACATTATTCCAAAGTTATAATCAAATATGATGGGCCAACACTGTAGTTATCAAAATCCTAAAACAAATAACTTTTTTTTTTTAGGAATAATTCTTCCAAAATTCGAATGTTTATT